>CAUYPK010029529.1:10000-27328 GCA_963574355.1 Loris lydekkerianus
CTCTCTCCCCCTATTCCCTGTAACCATCATTCTGTTATTATTGTGTTTTCTAAGAATTTGCTTACTCTCAGTACCTTGCATCAGTGGAATCATACTGTATTTGTCTTTTTGTGACTAGCTCATTTCATGTAGCCAACTGGTTCATCGAATTTGTAGCATGTGACAGGAATCATTTCCTTTTTAAAGCTGAATAATACTCCATTATCTATGTATACCCTGTTCTATTTATCCATTCATCCATCAGTGGACATTTGGGTACCTTGTGAAGCCTCTTGGCTGTTGTGTTTCAGATATTTCAAACATAAAGCCTTCCTTGTATGCTTGAAATTTATAGGTAATTCCAGGTTTTGTTTTGTTTTGTTTTTTGCAGTTTTACCTCTCCTTAATTCATTTCTTTCTCAACTATATAATATTATACAACCCTGTAGTTTTAAAGATATACATAATAAAAAGTCTCCTTCTTACTCCCTCATCTACTCAGTTCTTGCCTCATGGACAGTCACATTTTGGGGGGTCTTGGGGGTAACCTTTTAGATACTATTCTGGACTTGGCTTTTTTACTTAGTAGCATAGGTTGGAGATCTTTCCTTGTCAGCGCACTGGGGAGGTTTCATTCTCTTCCTGTGATCGCATGGCTGTCCATTATGTCAATATATTTAACCATTTCCCTAAATCTCACTATTACAAGTTTGTATTGCTTTCACAATGATACAATGAGTGGAGATAGTGCCAGTTCTTTATTTTTTATTATGTGTATTTAACAATTTTAAATTGTGGCTGGGATAGCATAACAAAATACTTTCAGTTGGCATTGTGAGCAAATTTTTCCAATTGCCTAGAATTTTAAATGTGTTGATGAATCTTTTTTGTAATGATCTGTGTTTCAAAAGTAGCAAAGTAGTTCAAGACATACGGTATTTATTGTCGGAAAAAACTCAAATATATAAGAAAATGCGAGTAATTGAAAATTATATTTCTTACAGCTTGGTGAACTCTTGAAAGATTGGCGACGTCTTAATGTTGCTATAACCCGAGCCAAACATAAACTGATTCTCCTGGGGTGCGTGTCCTCACTGAACTGCTATCCGCCTTTGGAGAAGCTATTTTATCATTTAAACTCAGAAAAATTAATATCCTTTTTGTTCTGTATATGGTCACCTTTGATGGCACTACTGTGGGTACTTTATTTATAAACTTGCATAAATTAAAATTTGATGTCTTGTGTTTCCACTGGCATATTTCAAAGATCTGAGTCTATAAAAGAAAGAGAAAAAAATTCACAGCAAGTAATATCAAACCAAAATGAAATAATGAGGGTGATAGGGAATGACAGTTTGTGAAGTAAGAAAGGGGGGAAAAAAGGACTTCCTCTGTTGGCCTAAAATGACCACATGTCGGAAAATTGGCTATTCCTTCTTGTGCCTTCACACCAAATTTATAGGCTTTTTAAAAATCCAGGGCAAATGATTGTAGTAAAATGGAAAATTTTTAATTCTTACTGTATAGATCATTTTAAAAACAGACGATTTTTTAAAACACTTACATGGGCTAGCTGTGGTGGCTCATGCCTGTAATCCTAGCTCTCTGGGAGGCTGAGGAGGGTGGATTGCTTGAGCTCTGAAGTTGGAGAGCAGTTTGAACAAGAGTGAGGCCCCATCCCTACTAAAAATAGAAAACTAGCTGGGTATTATGGCAGGTGTTTGTAGTCCCAGCTACTCGGGAGGCTGAGGCAGGAGGATCACTTGAGCCCAAGAGACTGAGGTTGTTGTGAGCTCTGATGCCATAGCACTCTTACCTAGGGTGACAAAGTAAGACTCTCTCAAAAGCAAAAACAAAAAGGGTGCCAGCCACATACACCAAAGGTGGCAGGTTCAAGCCCAGTCTGGGCCTGCCAGACAGCAGTGACAACTACAGCCAAAAAATGGCTGGGCGTTGTGGTGGGTGCCTGTAGTTCCAGCTGTTGGGAGGCTGAGGCAAAAGAATTGCTTAAGCCCAAAGAGTTTGAGGTTGCTGTGAGCTATGATGTAACAGCACTCTACTGAAGGCGACATAGTGAGACTCTGTCTCAAAAAAAAAAAAAAAAAAAAAAAAAAAATACTTATATGAAGGTCTTGGGCTAAGATACATAATCTTATTGCTTAAGTACATAATTGTCCACAGAATGCCTTAAAAATCTTAATATATATTTTTTGCAGTCCAGTAAACCAAATTATAAAATGTTAAAAAATAATGTCATAAATATTGCTGTGTAATTCCACACTGTGTTACATATATCTTCCTTAATTTATTTTACATCATTGATCTTCCATCAAGAGAACATGAAAGTCTTTGTTACATATTGGGTGATTTTTAGACAGGATAAAACATTATTTTCCTCACCTTTTCATACTAGTATTCACCCTAGCTGGTGTCTGCTGTTTGTATTTTGGGTTTGCTATAAAAGTAGTGCCTTGTTAGACCATGAAGATAACTTTTTATCTAAAGGATATGAAATGAAGTGAATGTACTCTGGTCAGAGTTTGTTCTTTGTTTTTAATTTTTTTGGTATAATGTTTGGTATAATCTGTCGACACACAAAATTGAACACATTATCTTTTTTTAAATACAGGAGTACTGAAAACTGAAAAGTCTAAATTTATAGGTGCTATACATGTATTTTTGAATGACCTAGAAAAAGTTTGATAAATTTTTTTACCAGCTTTAAAGGTAGATTAACTTTTGGGTCTGAGCTTATCTCTTAAGTCTAAAAATTTAGTTTTAATTTGATTTTGTAGATATTATAAAATGAACTTTATTTGAAAGACTGGACAAAGAGTTGCTTTGTTTTCATCATTTAATTATATTCTTGTGATGATGAGAACATATATAGGATTCTTTTCTGTATTTTAAGGTTCCTAATCCACAGGTCATTTTTTTTTTTCCTGAGTTTGCTTTTTTCCTGGTATTAGATGCATTTTCCTGTTAAAACTAGTCTTTTAAATTATGATGTGAATTGATTACTTGCAGTTAATTGCGTATCTTCCCCATCACCCTTTTTTATTTTCAGTATTCTAGAGTAGAGTTTAATATAAAAGAAAATAATTCTTACCCTTATGTTGAATTAAAAAGGCATCTCTCTATTTTCACCTATGTTTGTATGCCCTGCATTTTCAGTTTTCCTTTTTTGTGTAAAGATGTTTTATAAAACAAAATTGCCCTAGTGATTATTTATACTGTGACAGATTTTTAACCTCAGTCTGTCCATCTCTGGGGGTGGGTGATGGTGGTAGGAATCTTCCATTTTTGTGGAAGACTTTTTTTAATAGATACTAAATAATGTTAATTTTTTTGCTTCTACCTCATTGTTTTAAATTATTAAATTTTTTATTTAATAAATTGGTTTCTACTGATGGATCTTACTGTGTCAGTTATTAATATTAAATAATGAAGTTCAGGGTTGTCTGCTTTTTTTTTTTTCTAGTAGTGATAAGTGAATATTGATAATGCAGTAAAGCTGAAACCCAAGAATGTTGACACGAGGACACATAGGAAGGACTTGATCAGAGAGATTATAGATCAGACAGAAAAACACTGGACAGGCTGCTGTGATAGGTGTTAAATATTAGTTAAATATTATGAGGTTGTGAATCAGGAAATAATCAGGTAATTCAGTTCCTAGGAATGAAATGAATAAGAAAGTTCTTTTGGGCTCGGCGCCCATAGCTCAGTGAGTTTAGGCCGGGTATGCTAAACAACAATAACAACTGCAACCAAAAAATAGTCGGGCATTGTGGAGGGTGCCTTTAGACCCAGCTACTCGAGAGGCTAAGGCAAGTTGAATCCCTTAAGCCCGAGAGTTTGAGGTTGCTGTGAGCTGTGATGTCAAAGCACTCTACTGAGGGTGACAAACTAAAGCTCTGTCTCAAAAAAAAAAAAAAAAGTTCTTTTGTTTTAGTCAATGGTTGCTTCATTATACATTTGCATGGCTTGAAAAGTAAAACTCTAGGCTTGGCATCCATAGTACCATGGTTATGGCGCCGGCCAAATGCACTGAGAGTGGCAGGTTCAAACCTGACCCTGGCCTGCTAAACAATGACAACTGCAACCAAATAAATAGCCGGGTGTTGTGGTGGCCGCCTGTAATCCCAGCTACTTGGGAGGCTGAGGCAAGAGAATTGCTTAAGCCCCAGAGTTGGAGGTTGTGAGATGTGACATAACGGCAGTCTACCGAGGGCAATAAAGTGAGACTCCGTCTTAAAAAAAAGAAAAGAAAAGAAGAACCAGTAGAGGAGTTCCATGTTTCCTGTCATTCTTGGATCTGTCTTGGTCACAGATTCTACCCATTTAATTATTTAAAAGAGTTAGAGGCCGGGTACAGTGGCTCACACCTATAATCCCAGCACTCTGGGAGGCTGAGGCAGGTGGCTTGCCTGAGTTCATAGGTTCCATACCAGCCTGAGCCAGAGCAAGAACTCGTCTCTTAAAACAAAACAAAACAAAACAAAAGCAACTAACTGGGCGTTGTGGTAGGCCAAGAGTTTGAGGTTGCTGTGAGCTAGGATGTTACAGCACTCTCTGGAGGCAACAAAGTGAGATTCTGTCTCCAAAAAAAAAAGAGGATATATCTTCTGTGTATAAGGTGCTGTGTAGTGAAGTGTTGGGGTGAGTTGGAGGTTAAATCCATATCAGGCTTTCAGGGAGCTAATATTGAAGCATAATATGACATCTATAAGGACTAAAAACAGCAGTAGTGTCCACTCTCCATTATTGGGCACCTTGTGCAGTTCTGGATCGAAAGTACCATTAGCCTAGGCCAGGTGTGGTGGCTGACGCCCGTAATCCTAGCCCTCTGGGAGGCTAAGGCAGGTGGATTGCTTGAGCTCATCACTTCAAGACCAGCATGAGCAAAGCGACACCTCATCTCTACTAAAAATAGAAAAACTGAGGCAAGAGGATGATTTGCACCGGAGTTGGAGGTTGTTATGAGCTATGATGCCACAGCACTCTACCTAGGACAACAGCTTGAAACTCTGTCTCAAAAAAAAAAAAAAAAAAAAAAAAGTAACATTGACCTCAACAAGACTTCCCTTGTAAAAGTGTAAAGTCTGGATGTATCCATTCCACTGGCTCCATTCCTGAATCAGAATGCCTACCTCCTGACTTTTCTCTTGCTGACAGCTCTGATTCCTTTCTTTTTCTTTCAGATTAATATAAGGGTACAAGGCTGGGTGTGGTGGCTCATGCCTGTAGCACTCTGGGAGGCTGAGGCAGGTGGATCTCGTGAACTTAGGAGTTCAAGATCAGCCGAGCAAAAGGAGACCCTGTCTCTACTATTAAAAAATAGATCTACAGCGGTGCCTGTGGCTCAAAGGAGTAGGGCACCGGTCCCATATGCCGGAGGTGGCAGTTTCACACCCATCCCTGGCCAAAAAAACCCACAAAAAAAAAAAAAAAAAAATAGATCTAGTAGCCAGACGTGATATCTGGGACCTGGAGTCTGAGCTATTCAGAAGGCTGAGACAAGAGGATCTCTTGAGCCTAAGAGTTTGAGGTTCCTGTGAGCTGTGACACCACAGCACTCTACCTAGGGTGACAGAGTGAGACTCTGTCTCCCCCCTCAAAAAAAAAAAATGCGTGTGTGTGTGTGTGTATAGATAAATACACATACGATTAGGTTACATTGTGTGCGTGTTTGGTGAAGTCCATTTTGTAGTTGAGCCCTTCACCCAGGAGGTATGCGATGTACCTCCTATATTGTGCCCCTTAGGTGAGAGCTTACCAAGCCCTTACCATTCCTTTCATCTCTCTTCATACCTCAGTTGTCAGAGGCAGGTTTTCCCCTGAGCTGTAAGTCTGGTGTGGTCATCTATCCTTGGACAGTCACTGGGTTTGACCATTACTTATCTGACTATTTGTCAACCTGGTACTTTACTCTGTCTTCCACATTCTACTTACATAACCGTCTTCTAGCTCTTGTCTTCAGCACTGAAGACAAGAAGAATGTAAGTAGACTGTGGAAGACTCAGTACAAAGAAATTCATTTAAAGCATTCCTTTGAGCTAAAAGTCTTGGCATATCTTTAAAACACTTTTTCCTTCTATTTATAGAGCAGTATATGATTTTAGTGACAATTTCAAACACATTTTATAAGATGCAATTTTTTGGTAACCTCATCTTTTAGTAATTACTGGTAGTTCAGTTTATTGTGATCAAGAGTATTGTGTAAGAAACAAAAATTGGGGCTTGGTGCCCATAGCACAGTGGTTACAGTGTCAGCCACATACGCAGAGGCTGGTAGGTTCGAACCTGGCCTGGGCCAGCTAAAACAACAATGACAACTGCAACAAAAAATAGCTGGATGTTGTAATAGGCGCCTGTAGTCCCAGCTACTTGGGAGGCTGAGGCAAGAGAATCACTTAAGCCCAAGAGTTGGAGGTTGCTGTGAGCTGTGACACAACAGCACTCTACCTGGGGCAACATAGTGAGACTCTGTCTCAAAAAAAAAAAAAAAAAATAGGGCGGCTCCAAATACCATGGGTTCTGGGTTCAAACTCGGCCCCCGCCAAACTGCAACAAAAAAATAGCCGGGCATTGTGGCGGGTGTGTTGAGCCCAAGAGCTGGAGGTTGCTGTGAGCTGTGACATCATAGCACTCTATCCAGGGTGACAAAGTAAGACTCTGTCTCCAAAAAAAAAAAAAAAAAAAAAGTAAAGAAAAATAGAAAAGAGAAACTTGAACAGGTTCTTTGCAAAACAGTAACTCCAAATAATCAGTAAACACAGGAAAAGGTCTTCAGTGTTCTCAGTAATCAGGTAAATACCAAATAAAATAACATCCATAAGATTGGTGAAAATGAGATTTTCAAAACTCCACTCTAAAATAGACCTAGTGCAGTGGAAAAACCATATAGTGCTGGTAGGAGTGTGAATTTTGAGTTTAAAAACAGTTTGACATCTTTGACATACCTGCTTTCCAGGTGGTAATTCTCTTAATTATATGCCCATAGATTCTTGCATATATGCACAGAAGGAAGTATGTCCAACCTGGGAACACCCCAAACTGGCATCTCCTCATGGATTTGGATGACTCTCATACAGTGATGAGCAAAAGACAAAAGTTTGTGCTGTATTAATTCCATTTGTGAGAGGTTTACAAATAGGCAAAGATAACCTACCTTATTTAGGGGCACATGTTACCTACATGGGCCCCTACATATTTATGGGCACATATTACCACCTTAGGTGGTGGTAATATACAGAAAAAACAAGGAATCCAGTCTCATAAAAGAATAGTATTTATCTCTGGGAGGGATTGTGATTGTAGTTTACAGGTATTTCCTGGGATGGTGTCTGTTCTATGCTTGATCTAGTAATGGTTACCTTGCTATTCACTTTATAATGATTCATTAAACTATATATATGTTTTAGACTTTTTTTTTTTTTTTGAAACAATAGTCTCTTTGGGTCACCCAGGCTAGAAGTGCAGAGGCATCACGATAGCTCATTGCAACCTCAAACTCCTGTGTTTAAACGATCTCTAGCCTTGGCCTCCAAGAGTGCTAAGATTATGTTTTATACTTTTGTTTTAAGAGAGAGTCTTGCTCAGTCACCAGGCAGGGGTGCAGTGGTGCCATTATAGCGCCTGGAACTCCAGGGCTCAAGCGATCTTCCCCGCCTTGGCCTCCCGATGTGCTGGGATTCCAGGTGTGAGCAGCCATCACGTGGGGCCCATTTATACATTTTTTTCCAGGTATGATTACCTCACAATACAAAAGCAAAAGAAGTAAATGTAACAGAACTTTATGCTAGTGAAAGCAACATTGCTCCATTTTCACGAAATATTTCTACTTTCAAGGCAGCAGTCTCACACCTGCAGGTATGACTAGGTAGTAGCATACTTTTCCCAAAATGGTTTATTTTAAACCTAGTGCTATCTGTGAGGTCCTCCCCTTTCTCGAACCTTTCCATCTCTTTCCCTGGTTTTCACTGGTTTAATTGTCCTGATTTGGGGGTGGGTAAGTGGTTTTCTGTATTCCACTTACATGAGTGGAATACAGAAAAATAAAGTTTTAGTATATTTGTGTCTATTTTATTTCCTTTGGGTTTACTAAATTCTTATGGTTCCTTAACAGATTTGGCAGATGAGGTTCGGCGCCTGTGGCCCAGTGGTTAGGATGCCGGCCATATACACAGCGACTAGCGGGTTCGAAACCGGCCCCTGCCTGCTAAACATTGACAACTGCACCAAAAAAATAGCTGGGCGTTGTGGTGGGCGCCTGTAGTCCCAGGTACTTGGGAGGCTGAGGCAAAAGAATCGTTTAAGCCCAGGAGTTTGATGTTGCTGTGAGCTGTCTACTGGGAGTGAAAAAGTGAAGCTCTGTCTCAGAAAAAAAAAAAAAAAGAAAGAAAGAAAAAAGGGATTGTACAGATGAAAGGGAAGCGGTCAGACAGGTTCCAGTGGAAGGAAACGGTGGCACAAGGCTCACCGCCCCGTGGAAATCTAGTCTTTGAGCTCCGGGGAAGTCTCTAGCACGAGAGACCTGTGGTCCGACTAAGGGTCTAGCCCTCGGGCTCCTCACACCGAGGTCTCCTTCCAGCTCCTTTTCCTTCTCCCGGGCTCCGCAGGACGCGAAGAGGCTCAGGCAGGGCGTGTTTTCGCCCCAGCCGGCTGCTGGCTCCGCGGCCCCCGCCTGCCCCCGGGCGCCGCTCCCCCCTGGGGCCGCCCGGGAGTCCTCCTGCCGCCGGGGGCGCTGTGGGTCGCAGCAGGCCTGGCGGCAGATGCGGTGGCGGCCGCGGAGCGCCTTGGGGGGGAATCTGCGGGCCCCGCCGAGGGAGCCCCAGCCCGACACCGCGCCGCCGCCATGGGTAAGGGGAGCGGGCCGAGAGCGGACGCCCGGCCCTCCCACCCCGGCCGAAGGCCGCAGCCGTGGGAGGTGGACTGCGGGTGGGCTGGGGCGCTGAGGCCGCCAGTCGGAACAGGGGCCCGAACGCGGGGTGGGCGGGGACAGCCTGGGACTCGGGGGGCTCCGGGGATCGTCATGGCAACGCGCCCCCCTCGTTTCCTCCCGCTCTCGTCTCCCATCTGGGGCTTGGTGGCCGAGGTTTGAGCTTCCACCGCTTCCAGGGAGCGAGGACCGGGCCGGCTGGAGTGTCGTTCTCGGGTCGGGGAACGATCCGGGACGGGCCATGACGTTTCAGCTTTGGGGGTGGCGGCGGGAAGACGTGTGTCAGGTTTTGGCCTGGGTGCCCGACGCCGTGGGCGGGAGAGGGGGAGTGACGATGCGCAAAACCTTGGGTGAGCGCTCCGTGGGGGTCCTTGGGGAGCCCCTAGGCCTGTAGGCAGCCTTGCTGGAGGACGGAGTTCGGGAAACATAGGCAGGGAAGGGGCTCTAGGCCCCGGCAAGATGCAAGGACAGCTCCTTTGCCCGGTCTCCTGGCGCACTTTCGGCCGGGTTTAGGGGGTCGCGTCCGGGCGGGACGAGTCAGCTAGCCCAGCCGGGGCGGGGCCGCGGTGTAAACACCCCTCTGCTTGGGAACCGCTGGTGCCCCCCTCGCAGCAGCTGCAGAGCCGCCCTTTGTGTGGTGTCGCATCGCAGTTATGGATTGTGGTGCATGCTGTTAAGGAAATTGAGAATTGCCACATATTACGAAACATCAAGTGGTTTTTGACCCCCCCCCCCCCAATGGGAATCAGACCACAGATCTGCAGATCTGAAGAAATGATGTCGTGTGTGGGCATTTCCCCCAGCCAGCTTGGTCATGGAATCCGTGGCTGTTTGCATTTTTAATTGCTTAAGATGGAGCGTTAGGCTTCACGCCTACCTACCTGCGATCACAACTAGAATACTGAGTCCGGGGACTCTGTGGTTTTGTTCAGTGGAGCGAAATTCTGATTATTTGGATTATTTGTAAATTTGCCAGAGATTGTGAAATGTTATACTAAGTGCTTCTGGTAAAACTAAGACCAGAGTTTTGTCATCTGTGTTTTGTTGAGAATATTTCTGCCACCCCCAGCAGTAATGAGATGATGGGAAAATATCTAAATTACTAAGTAAACTGAGAATAAAATTTGTGGGGAAGAAAGTAGTTGTTCTTGTGACTTTAAAGTAACAATAAAAAATCAAGCCATTAAAAATATGCATCTATTATTAACTTCGTATTCACATTGGAAATGGTGGGCATCTGCTTTGTGGAAGGACAGGGAGCTTGAATTGAAAACTGGTCCCTGCTTTTATTTCTTATTGGAAAATAAAGGAGTCACGCCATACACAACTATAGTCAGAATGAAGAAACAAGACAGATGGTTAAAATGAGTGAAAGCGTTTGGTTTTCTGTATTCTTTTGTCAGTACATTTTACTTGTTGTATTTTTTGTGGATGATATAGAAATCTTAAAATTTTAACTGCCCCCCCCCCATTTTTTCCTGGTTTATTCTGGACATTTTAACCTTAGAATTAATCCTTAGACTACACCTGCTATCCCCTTTTGTATGAGGCCCTTAAACATGTTGTCTGTGACCTCAAAGATCATTTTAAAAACTTATTGTCCATGAAGAGGTACCACAAAAACAAAATAAATTCAGTAGAATGGCAGATGTTTAGGATCTTGGCAATAATTAATAAATGTTGGCTGAAATGAGGATGGTAGTTTTCTATGATACATGTGAAACAGATATAAAGAAAAATTAACTAGGTATAGTTTAGTTGGGTGACAGTTTGTTGACCAAGGAAAAGCAAAATATTATTGTTTTTATAGGATATGGGAAGAGTTTGTGTATTTTTCATTGTTATGTCTTGCAAATGATGTTGGATTCTTTTCTTGTGCTTTCAGCTACAAAAGACCCCACAGCTGTAGAGAGAGCAAACTTGTTAAACATGGCTAAACTGAGTATCAAAGGACTCATTGAATCTGCTCTAAGTTTTGGCCGCACTTTGGATTCTGACTATCCTCCCTTGCAGCAGTTCTTTGTTGTTATGGAACATTGTCTGAAACATGGTCTTAAAGGTATCATGAGATTTTTAAAAATTTAACTCACTTTAAAATCTCCCCCTTTCCATTTGAAATATACCTGAAAATGTGGGGTTCTTTTTAGGCTACAATAACTGTTACTTTGCATTAAAAAATACTGAATCAGTTGATTTGGGGAGGAAATCTCTTACAACTTTGTTTTCTAATAGATGGTCTTCAGAAAATGCTTAGTTGTTAATATTCTATAAGAAGCATACTTGAACCAGGTGCCATGGCTCAAGCCTGAAATCCTAGCACTCTGTCTCAGAGCCCCAAACTCTGTCTCAAAAAAGAAAAAGAAAAAAGCATATTTGATTTTTAAACCTTTTCAACATAAATACTCTGAATTGGTTTCCATTTTCTAGGACAATTACTGTTATTTTAGGCCAGGTGCAGTGGCTCACTCCCAGTACTTTGGGTGGCCAAGGCCAAGGGATCACTGGAGGCCGGACCCAAGAGTTCTAGACCAGGCTGGGCAACATAGCAAAAAGACTTTGTTTTTTTTGAGACAGAGTCTCACTGTGGTCACTCTGAGAGTGCTGTGGCCTCATAGCTCACAGCAACTTCAAACTCTTGGGCTGAAGAGATTCTCTTATCTCAGTTTTTTACATTTTTAGTAGAGACTGGTGAACTCATGAGCTCAAGTGATCCACCCACCTCAGCTTCCCAGAGTGCTAGGATTATATGCATGAGCCCCTGTGCCCAGCCAAACTTTTTTTTTTTTTTTAATTAGTCAAGTATGGTGGTATGCATCTTTAGTATCAGCTCCACAGGAGGCTGAGCTGAGGCTGGGGGATCACTTGAGCCCAGGAGTTTGAGGTTACACTGAGCTATGATTGGGCCACTGCATTTCAGCCTAGGTGATAGAGCAAGACTGTCGTCTCTAAAAAAGAAAAGGAAAACTTTATTTAAAAAAAAAAAATAGCCATGATATACATCTTTATTTTTCTCAGGTCTGTTGAAATGGAGTTTTCCAAATGATGACCAAAATAGTTAAATTTAAACTTTTTAGAATTTATTCTTTTTTTTCCTTTTTCCTTTTTTCTGTCTTGCTCTTTTGCCCTGGGTAGAGAGCAGTTGTGTGATCATAGTTCACTGCAGCCTCAAGCCTCAATCTCCTGGGTTCAAGTAGTCTTCCTACCTCAGCCTCCCAAGTGGCTGGAACTATAGGTTTGCATCACTATACCAGCTGTTTTTTTCTATTTTTAGTAGAGATGAGGTCTCACTCTTGTTCAGGCTGATCTTGAAGTCCTGACCTCGAGCAATCCTCCTACCTTGGGCTCCCAAAGTGGTAGGATTATAGATGTGAGCCACTGTGCCCAGCCTCGAATTTGTTATCCTTTGCTTCTCAAAATGTGGTGAGCACATCCTAGCAGTTGTAGGCTTATCTTGATGAATTATAAAGCTACATGTGCTTGCGATTTTGGCCCTCCAGGAAAAGTTGCTTATCTTGGTTGTCCTTGGGTGATGCATGTGATTGGTATACCAGGGAGATGATGAGTACTAAAATGTGGGAGATGTGGGAGATCTGATCAGAACTAAAAAAGAAATGTATAGAGTTTCCATGATTTCTTATTACCCAAATCACAGGATAAAATAAAAGCAAGTTCATGATTTTTCATATTTAAAATTAAAATAAGTTGCTCTTTGTGATTAGTTTATTTAATAGACTTATAAAGATTAATCATCTAGGGCCACCAGTCTTTATTTTGGTACTGGTAAGGAATGATTGGAGTCATATTTTACCTTAATTGCCTGCATATTTGATATGAAAGAATGGCTGAGGGCGGCACCTGTGGCTCAGTGAGTAGGGCGCCGGTCCCATATACCGAGAGTGGCAGGTTCAAACCCGGCCCCAGCCAAACTGCAACAAAAAATAGCCGGGCATCGTGGCGGGCACCTGTAGTCCCAGCTACTCGGGAGGCAAGAGAATCGCCTGAGCCCAAGAGCTGGAGGTTGCTGTGAGCTATGATGCCATGGCACTCTACCAAGGGCAATAAAGTGAGACTCTATCTCTTAAAAAAAGAAAAGAAAAGAAAGAATGGTTGAGATGCATTTTTAAAAAAATAGGATGGGCCACAGGCTCCTGGTTGAACAGGCTTTTGATCAGCAGAGCTACATAGTGGCTAAAACAGAGGAATGATCTGTGACTAATTAATTATATGTTAAGTTAGAGAAGTTGAAAGTAAATACATAAAAAACAAGTTACCACTGTTTTATATGTGGAAATTATATGCATGTATTCTTTTTTTTTTTTTTTTTTCCAGTAAGAAAATCATTTTTGAGTTATAATAAAACTATCTGGGGCCCTTTGGAACTGGTAGAGAAGTTGTACCCAGAAGCAGAGGAAATAGGGGCCAGTGTCCGGGATTTACCTGGTCTTAAGTAAGTAACTTATTACTGTTCATCTCTAACCACAGACGTGTATTTACTCTTCCTCTGAAGTACCTCACCTTCTAGTTTATGTTCTGTTAGCCTTAAATCCCCCACTTCTTCCCTTCTCTTCTGATAAAATTCTGTTCATTCTTTATCGCTCAGCCTCATTTACATTTCCTTTAAGTTTTTCTTGGTAACTTTAATAAGAATTAACCACCCCTTTTATGTTCTTTGTCACTATTTTTCCTGCTTTCCTATATTTTCCATGCTGTCTTACATTGCAGGAAATTGCAATTCCCTTTAAGATAGTATATATCAATTGTGCATATCTGTTTTCTAAGTGTTAAATTAATTTGCCTGCAGTAGGCAGTCAATAGCTATCTATGTATTGAAGACTGATTTAGGCTAAATCCAGGGCAAAGGCTCAGGGGAATTCATGCTTTCATCTGAACCATTTATATACATAGGAGTTGGATAAGTTATTTTTCTTCCTTAGAAAATTATTGTGGCCTATATTGTCATCAACTTGTTTCATCAGACAAATGTGTGTGAAATGTCCTCAAAGCTAGCGTATTCCAGCTAAGAACTCAAAAGTATTGAAAATTTTTTTTCACACTTGAAGTGTTAAAGGCTAAGTTCTTATTTCTATAGGGTGTAATTAAAAATGGAAGCATTCCCTTTTGTTTATCTTAATTCTTGTAAATTAGGTAATTTTTTGTGTTTTTTGGAGACAGGATCTCTATTTGACGCTTTAGCATCGGCATACCTCACTGCAGTCTCAGACTCCGAGGCTCACACGATCCTCCTGCCTCAGCCTCCTGAGTAGCTGGGACTACAGGTGCATGCCACCATTCTTAGCTAATTTTTCTATTTTTGTACAGATGAGGTCTTTTGTTCAGGCTAGTCTCAAACTCCTTAGCTCAGGCATTACACCCTCCTCAGCCTCCCAGAGTGCTAGGATTACAGGTGAAGCCACTACACCCAGCCATCAAACCCAGATTTTAGAGTTATATAGCAAATGATGTTCAAACTTGATGTTATTTATAATGGCATACAGGTGTAGGGACCTTTAAGAAGCAGGAAAAATGGAGTTACAAGGGAGTAAAAGATTGGGTTTTATTTTAGTATAAAAATATATGTTTAGGAGGCACTTGTAGCTCAGTGGGTAGCATGCCGGCCCCATATACTGAGGGTGGTGGGTTCAAACCCGGGCTCGGCCAAACTGCAACAAAAAAATAGCCGGGCGTTGTGGCGGGCTCCTGTAGTACCAGCTACTCGGGAGGCTGAGGCAAGAGAATCGCCTAAGCCCAGGAGTTGGAGGTTGCTGTGAGCTGTGACTTCATGGCACCCTACAGAGGGCGATAGGTAAGAAAAAAAAAAAAAAAAAAAAATATATATATATATATATATATATATATATGTGTGTGTGTTTATATTTTTTTAAAAACCTAACTTTATAAAATGTTTCCTGATGGTGTTTGATAAAATGTTAAGGTATAAGACTCCAGGTGCTATAGCTCACGCCTATAATCCTAGTACCCTGGAAGGCTGAGGCAAGTTGATTGCTTGAGTTTAAGAGTTCAAGACCAGCCTCAGGAGTGAGACCCCCATCTCTACTACAAAAATAGAAAAACCAGGCTCAGTGCCTGTGGCTCAAGCAGCTAAGGCACCAGCCACATACACCTGAGCTGGCGGGTTCGAATCCAGCCCAGGCCTGCCAAACAATGACGGCTGCAACAACAACAACAACAACAACAACAACAACAACAAAAGCTGGGTGTTGTGGCGGGCACCTGTAGTCCCAGCTACTTGGGAGACAGAGGCAGGAGACTCGCTTGAGCCCAGGAGTTGGAGGTTGCTGTGAGCTGTGATGCTATGGCACTCTACCCAGGGTGACAGCTTGAGGCTCTGTCTCAAGAAAAAAAAAAAAAACCAACCAGGCTGATGTGGTGGTAGGTGCCTATAGTCTTAGCTACTTGGGAGGTTTAGGTAAGAGGATAGTTTATGCCCAGGAGTTTGGGGTTGCTGTGAGCTATGACACTAGGACACTCTAGCCTGAGACAACAGAGCAAGACTGGCCCAGAGCAAGACTGGCCTAGAGTGAGATTGTGTCTGGAAAAAAAAAAATACCATATTTTAACAGTACACGTTCTTTTTTTTTTTTTTTTTTTTGAGACAAAGTGTCACTTTATAACCCTCAGTAGAGTGCTGTGGTGTCTTAGCTCACAGAAACTTCAAATTCCTGGGCTCAACTGATCCTTCTGCCTCAACCTCCTAAGTAACTGGGGCTACAGATGCCCACCACAGCACTTGGCTATTTTTAGAGGGGTCTTGCTCTTGCTCAGGCTGGTCTCCAGCTCTTGAGTTCAGGCAATCTACCTGCCTCAGCCTCCCAGATGCTGTACATGTTCTAAGTTTAGATACATTTAAATATACAAATATTTAACCACTGTGTTACAGTTGCCTGCAGTGTTCAGTACAGTAATATGCTGTCAGGTCTGTAGCCTAGGAGCAGTAGGCACTTACCATATAGTCTCAGTATATAGTAGACTATACCGTCTATGCTTGTGTAAGTATGATGCTTGCACAAAGATAAAATTGCCTAAGAACATATATTTTAGAATGTATCCCCAGTAGTAAGTGATCTGTGACTGTACTTTTTTTTTTTTTTTTGAGACAGAGTTTCATTATGTTGCCCTTGCTAGAGTGCCTTGGTGTCACAGCTCACAGCAACTTCAAACTCTTTGGCTTAAGTGATTCTTTTGCCTTAACCTCCCAAGTAGCTGGGACTATAAGCACCTGCTACAATGCCCAGCTATTTTGTTGTTGTTGTTGTCATTGTTGCTTAGCAGGCCTGGGCCAGGTTTGAACCCACCAGCCCCGGTGCATGTGGCAGATGCCCTAACCACTGAGCTATAGGCGCCAAGCCTGTATGATTATATTTTGAGAGTCTTTTTTTTTTTTTTAAGATAGAGTCTCATTCTGTTGTCACTATGTCACACTCAGTAGAGTGCTGTGATGTCATAGCTTACAGCAACCTCAAACTCTTGGGCTTGAGTGATTCTGTCATCTGAACCTCCCAAGTATCTGGGACTATAGGCGCCCACACAATGCCTGGCTATTTTCTGTTGTAGTTGTCATTGTTGTTTGGCTGGCCCGGGCTGGTTTGAACTCACCACCATAGGGGTATGTGGCTGGCGCCTTAGCTGCTTGAGCTACAGGTGCCAAGCCCTTTCTGCTGCTTTTAGTTGATATCCTCAGAGTTGTACAGATAGGCATTCCCACAACTCAAGCTGTAATATCGTTATTCTTCCTTTCCTATATGCATTCCTCATTTTTCCCTTCTGAATCTTTTCTTGTAGCATGTTAAATATAATTGGTAACAGGAAGTACCATTGCCTTCCTGTATTAAGGGGAATGATATTTTGCTTCTTGATTTTAATTTAAATATTTTATTATATATCATGTCAAGAAAGAAATATTCCACATGGAACATTGTAAAATTTTTTAATCCCAAATGACTGTAAATTTTATTTTATTTTTATTTTTATTTTTTTCTACTTTGCTATTTTTTATTATTAAATCATAGCTGTGTACATTAATGCTATCAGGGGCACCATACACTGGTTTTATAGACCATTTGACACATTTTCATCATGCTGGTTAACATAGCCTTCCTGGCATTTTCTTAGATATTGTGTTAAGACATTTATATTCTACATTTACTAAGTTTCACATGTACCCTTGTAAGATGCACCTATTATAGATAAAAATATGCACCTAGATGTGGCCCAACCCATCACCCTCCCTTCACCGAAACCTCCCCACTCCCTTCCCCTTCCTTGGTCCTTTCCTCATAGTCTTGTGGTATAGTTGGGTTATAGCCTTCATGTGAAAGCTATAGTTTAGCTTCATAGTAGGGCTGAGTACATTGGATACTTTTTCTTCCATTCCTGGGATACTTTGC
>CAUYPK010029536.1:0-12357 GCA_963574355.1 Loris lydekkerianus
AATCTTCTGTTGAATAACAGATGGATGCAGGAAGAAATAAAACAGGAAATCATTAACTTCCTTGAGCATAACAACAATGAAGACACAAGCTACCAAAACCTGTGGGATACTGCAAAAGCAGTTTTGAGAGGAAAATTTATCGCTTTTAGATGCCTACATTCGAAAAAGAGAAAGAGAGCGCATCAAAAACTCACAAGCCATCTTGTGGAATTGGAAAAAGAAGAATAATCTAAGCCTAAACCCAGTAGAAGAAAAGAAATATCCAAAATCAAATCAGAGATCAATGAAATTGAAAACAAAAGAATCATTCAGGAAATTAATGAAACAAGGAGTTGGTTTTTTGAAAAAATAAATAAAATAGATAAACCATTGGCCAGACTAACTAGAAAAGTAAAATCTCTAGTGACCTCAATCAGAAATCCCACAGAAATATAAGAGATCATCTCTGAATACTACCAGAAACTCTCTGCCCAGAAATTTGACAATGTGAAGGAAATGGATTGATATTTAGACTCACACCCTCTCCCTAGACTTAGCCAAGAAGAAATAGAGCTCCTGAACGGACCAATTTCAAGCACTGAGATTAAAGAAACAATAAAAAAGTTTCCAACCAAAAAATGCCCTGGTCCAGATGGCTTCACACCAGAATTCTATCAAACCTTCAAGGAAGAGCTTATTTCTGTACTGAAGAAATTATTCCCAAAAATTGAGGAGGAAGGAATCTTCCCCAACATGTTCTATGAAGCAAACATCACCCTGATACCAAAACCAGGAAAAGACCCAACCAAAAAGGAGAATTTCAGACCAATTTCACTCATAAATATAGATGCAAAAATTCTCAACAAAATCTTAGCCAATAGATAACAGCTCATCATCAAAAAAGTCATACATCATGATCAAGTAGGTTTCATCCCAGGGATGCAAGGCTGGTTTAACATACTCAAGTCCATAAACATTATCCACTGTATTAACAGAGGCAAAAATAAAGATCATATGTTCCTCTCAATAAATGCAGAAAAAGCATTCGATAAGATCCAGCATCCTTTTCTAATTAGACCACTGAAGAGTATAGGCATAGGTGGCACATTTCTAAAACTGATTGAAGCTATCTATGACAAACCCACAGCTAATATTTTACTGAATGAAGTAAAACTGAAAGCTTTTCCTCTTAGAACAGGAACCAGACAAGGTTGTCCTCTGTCACCTTTACTATTCAACATAGTGCTGGAAGTTCTAGCCAATACAATTAGGCAAGACAAGGAAATAAAAGGAATCCAAATAGGAGCAGAGGAGGTCAAACTCTCCCTCTTTACTGTTGATATGATCTTATACTTAGAGAATCCCAAAGACTCACCCACAAGGTTCCTAGAAGTCATCAAAAAATGCAGTAATGTTTCAGGATATAAAATCAATGTCCACAAGCCTTTGTATATGCCAATAACAGTCAAGATGAGAAGCTAATTAAGGACATAACTCCCTTCACCATAGTTTCAAAGAAAATGAAATACCTAGGAATATACCTAATGAAGGACCTCTATAAAGAAAACTATGAAATACTCAGAAAAGAAGTAGCAGAGGATATTAACAAATGGAAGAACATACCATGCTCATGGATGGGAAGAATCAACATTGTTCAAATGTCTATACTTCCCAAAGCGATCTACCTATTCAATGCCATTCCTATTAAAATACCAACACCGTACTTTCAAGATTTGGAAAACATGATTCTGCGTTTTATATGGAACCAGAAAAAATCCCATATAGCTAAGGCAGTTCTTAGTAATAAAAATAAAGCTGGGGGCATCACCATTACCATACCAGATTTTAGGCTGTACTACAAAGCCATAGTGGTCAAGACAGCATGGTACTCGCACAAAAATAGAGACATAGACACTTGGAATCGAATAGAACACCAGGAAATGAAACTAACATCTTACAACCACCTAATCTTTGATAAACCAAACAAGAACATACCTTGGGGGAAAGACTCCCTATTCAATAAATGGTGCTGGGAAAACTGGATATCCATATGTAAAAGACTGAAACTATAGCCACACCTTTCCCCACTCACAAAAATTGATTCAAGATGAATAAAGGACTTAAATTTAAGGCATGAGACAATAAAAATCCTCAAAGAAAGCACAGAAAAAACACTGGAAGATATTGTCCTGGGGAAAAACTTCATGAAGAAGACTGCCATGGCAACTGGACCAATAACAAAAATAAACAAATGGGACTTCATTAAACTGAAAAGCTTCTGTACAGCTAAGGAGACAACAAAGAAAGCAAATAGACAACCTACACAACGGGAAAGGATATTTGCATATTTTGTATCAGATAAAAGCTTGATAACTAGGATCTATAGAGATCTCAAATTAATCCATATGAAAAAAAGCCAACAATTCCATATATCAATGGGCAAGAAACACAAATAGAACATTCTCTAAAGAAGACAGACGAATGGCTAACAAACATATGAAAAAATGTTCATCATCCCTATCTATTAGAGAAATGCAAATCAAAACCACCCTGAGATACCATCTAACCCCATTGAGAATGGCCCACATCACAAAATCTCAAAACTGCAGATGCTGGTGTGGATGTGCGGGGAAGGGAACACTTTTACACTGCTGGTGGGACTGTAAACTAGTACAGCCTTTTTGGAAGGAAGTATGGAGAAACCTCAAAGCACTCAATCTTGACCTCCCATTTGATCCTACAATCCCATTACTGGGCATCTACCCAGAAGGAAAAAAATCCTTATCATAAAGACACTTGTACTAGACTGTTTATCACAGCTCAATTTACAATCGCCAAAATGTGGCAACAGCCTAAATGCCCACCAACCCAGGATTGGAGTAACAAGCTGTTGTATACGTACACCATGGAATACTATCCAGCCATTAAAAAAGATGGAGACTTTACATCTTTTGTATTAACCTGGATGGAAGAGGAACACATTCTTCTTAGTAAAGCATCACAAGAATGGAGAAGCAAGAATGAAGATAGTAGATGAGCTAATACAAGGGGTGGGGTAGGGGAATGGGGGATGGAGGAGAGGGGACGAGAGAGGGAGGTGGACGGTCATGGTGGATGGTACACCTCTTGGGAGTGGGGTACAATTATAAAAGGGACTCTATCTAACAAATGCAATCAGTATAACCCAATTCTTTGTACCCTCAATGAATCTTAAACAATAAAAAATAATTTTTTTAAAAGAAGGAAAACCCTTCTGTAGTACGATTACTTTTTATTTGTTCTTTATAGGAAGCCCATTTAGATAACTTGGAGGTTAAAAGGGCACTTGAATTAGCAAAACCGTATCAGGGTCATGAGTGAACAGTATATTATAGTAGTTACTAGTTCCCCAGCATAGACCCTGGATGCTTTCACCAGGACTTCTGCTATGGTTTGAATATTTGTCACCTCCAAAATTCAAGCTAAAATTTGGTTGCCATTACAGTGGTGTTGGGAGATGGGACCTTTTGGAGGTGATTGGTCATCAGGACTCTGCCGTCATGGGTACCATTATGTGTATATGTATAACACCATTATAAAAGGGCAAGTTTGGACTCCTCTATCCCTTGGTCCTTCCACCTTCCGCCATGTGAGAATCCAGCTTTTCTCCCGTCCAGAGGATGCAGCACGCGAGGCATCACCATGGAAGAAGAGACTGGCCTCAGTAGACAGCAGACCTGCCAGCACCTTGACCTTAGACTTCCACCCTCCAGTGTAGAGGGAGGAATTGAGTAAACCGTGGCTGGGTAATCAGTTGAATAGTATTTATTTATTTGCTTGTTTTATTTAGATGGTCTTGCTCTATTGCCCACATTAGAGTATAGTGGCATCATCACTGCACTGTACAGCTCACTGGAGCCTCAAACTCCTAGGCTCTAGTGATCTTTCTGCCTCAGCCTCCCAAGTAGCTGGGACTATAAGTACATGCCACCATGCCCAGCTATGTATCTCTTTTTTAAACCTTGTTCTAAGTAGAGTCCTTTCCCTTGGGGGAGGATGTGACAGGGTGGAAAGCAACAGCTAATTGAAGACAGCCATCTTCCGGCTTTTGTCCTCCAACCTCCTAGAGTAGAGAGTGAAAGGGGGGAGGAGAGCCCCCATATAAGAGGGAGAACGGCCCAGCCAGGCCAGCAGACAGAGGTTACTGAGTTCCAAGAGCCCAAGTTGTCTCTAGAAGGTAGCAGATCCTCAGATAGGAAGTCCTCGGACATTTACGTGGGCTCAATAAATATTTGATATCTACGTACTCTTAGGTTCTAGGACCTGGGGAGACAGTGGTAAACAATGCAAAGCCCCTGTCCTCTTGAAGCTCATATTCAGCAGAAGAGGTGGTTACACTAATGAAATGACAAGGCTCCTGGCCTGGCAAAGGCCCCAGGGCCAGAATTATAGCACAACCTCTGCCCCTAGGAACTATACAGGCTTAGCCGATGAGTATATATCAGCAGGGTCAACGAACAACTGAAAACTAAAGGCTTGTCCCTGTTCAGGGCCCTGTGTCACTCCAAGGGGGAGGGAGCTATCAAAATAATCACCAAGACTGACCTGTCATCTAGAGGGCAAGGGCTCAGAGATCCCCGGCTATTGATTTAACAAAAATAAAGCAGTGTGACTTTTCTTGCCCCAAGCCTACGTCTGGATTCATAATTGAGGGCAGGTATCTAGGGTACGTGGAGACATGCTTGAAGGTCACCCAAGGGACTGATGGGCAGGGAGGGAGTCTAGGACAGCCGGTTCCCCCAGAGCTGAGCAGTGAGTTGGCAACCACCAGGCTTAAAATTGGAACAAGGGAGATGAGAGTGTTACCAGAAGCTTGGCACTAGTCCCTGTGACTGAATCAAAAGAATGAAGACAAGTGGTTTGAGGAGAAGCAAAGAGAAATTTATTAATTTTCTGGCAAACAAGGAAGCTGGCAGACTCTTATCTCAAAGGACCAGCGTCCTCCTCCTGAGCAGAAGTACAGAGTTTTAAGGGGATGGTTCTGATTAATCTCATCTTGGCTAAGACAATCTTGTGACCTCCTGGATTCATCCTATCTCCTGTGATACAAAGAACAAAGGACACTCCCCTGCCCCTCCTGACTGCTGGCCTGAAGTAGGGATGCAGGTTTTAGATCCCCAAAAGAAGTGGGGGAAGTTTTAAAGAGACAGAGAACACTGTTGCCATTTTTTCAGGCCCTTCCCTCTGTTATAAGTGTTCTGAGAGAGCCTAGGAGCAGCGTTCTCAACCTGGGGATCGCGACCCACAGGAACTGTGTTAAAGGGCTGCATGCAGCATTAGGAAGGTGGAGAACCTCTCGCCTAGGCATTCCTCACAAACCCATCTGTAGGTTACTAGAGTCCCATCCTACTCAGCTTGTGGCTGGACATGGAGGCTTCTTTTAAGTATGTCAGCTTTTTGGTCAGTATCTCCCACAGTCCCCATCCCCATCACCGCCACTAGTCCTGGAGATGTCTTCATGCACCCCTCGGGGCCTTTGTGTGAATTAGAGAAAGATGCCCCCACCCAAACAGGCACAGCTGGGCTCAGAGCAGAGTCAGGGGATTTCAGGCTCCACTCAGCCCTCTGCCAGGAGCCTGTCACTCAATGGCAGTGGCTTCTTCCCAGGTCCAGCCTAACTGGCTGGATGTGTTTTTAATGGGTTTGCTGGTAGAAGAAAGCAGATTGAGAAATTCAAGTGGTTTGGATTTTGCCTCCAAAACAACCTCTCTTCAAATTTCCCAAAGCATTTATTTGACTCTTGGCAACTATAATTTCCAGTAAATCCCCATCACTCTTAAAAGAAAAGCATGCTCGGTACCTGCAGCTCAGGGGCTAGACCGCCGGCCACATACACAGGGGCTGGCGGGTTCAAGCCCAGCCTGAGCCTGCCAAACAACAAAGACAACTACAACAAAAAAAATAGCTGGGCATTGTGGCCGGCGCCTGTCCTCCCGGATACTTGGGAGGCTGAGGCAAGAGAATCGCTTAAGCCAGTGGTTCTCAACCTTCCTAATGCCATCACCCTTTAATACAGTTCCTCATGTTTTGATTACCCCCAACCATAAAATTATTTCTGTTGCTACTTCATAATGTTATGGTTGGGGGTCACTACAACATGAGGAACTGTATTAAAGGGTCGCGGCATTAGGAAGGTTGAGCACCACTGGCTTAAACCCAAGAGTTTGAGGTTGCTATGAGCTGTGACACCATGGCACTCTACAAGGGTGACATAGTGAGACTATGTCTCAAAAAAAAAAAAAAAAGAGAGAGAGAGAGAAAAGCATGTTGCATAAAACTAATGAGGCAAACCTTCTTCGTGCTTTGGTTGTGGCCTTTTCTGTTCCATAATGTTAGCAATGCATATAAAATAAACATCCTGGTAGCAGAGCCCTTGGAGGGAGGGGCAGCCCTCAGATCCTGGTGACCTTCGCCCATTCCTGGTCTCAGAGCTTCTGGAAGGCCCAGCTATAGCTGTGGTTGTCTTGGGGGACAAGTCCACAGAGGGCTTAGTCCAAGAATGTCAAGAAGAGGGCCAGGACAGAATCTATGAATGCTGACATCTAGCACAGGCACTCTGAAGCAAAGACATACTGCTCTTTTGCATGCTTTCATACGTTTACCCATTCACTTAACAAATGTTTATTAAGCAGCCTCTATGTGCCAAGCACTGTGGCTGATGCTGGTGAGGCAGTAAAGAACAAAGGCATTCTGAATTTCATCCAGATTCAAAACTAGAATCAGGGGCCTGGCACGGTGGCTCACACCTGTAATCCCAGCACTGAGGTGGATTGCCTGAGCTCAGGAGTTCAAGACCAGCCTGAGCAAGAGCAAGACTCTAGCTCTACTAAAAATAGAAAAACTTTCCAGCTATTGTGGTGGGCCCAGCTACTCCACAGGCTAAGACAAGAAGATGGCTTGAGCACAAGAGTTTGAGGTTGCTGTGAGCTGTGTTATTCCACATCTCCCCCAGCTTCTCTGCAACATCACCAACTGATAGGCCAGGATGTTCTCCTTTGATTTTGAGGCGATACTCAGAACAGAACAAGAAAAAGGCCAAAGGAGGCCTCTTGGGTGCTTTGGGATCCTTGAACTTCTTTTTTTGTTTCCCCTTTAGGAGGGATATAGGTTTTCATTTCTCTTTCATAATGGGCCTTGTCCACCTTTGCCATATCTTCAAATTTTCCTTTCTCTTTAGCAGATGTGGTCTTCCACCTCTCTGAGCACTTCTTAGAAAACGCTGAGAAGTTGACTGAAGCATCTGGGTGCTTCTTCTTGTGCTCCTCCTGACAAGTTTGCACAAGGAATGCATATGATGACATTTTGCCTCTAGGCTTTTTAGGATCTCCTTTGCCTGCGTTTAGTTATTTTTCCTCAGTGGGGCACAGCCCAGTGCCCATCCAGCTCTCACTTCCCCGGTGCTGTCTCTATGGAGCTCAATGTACTGCAATGGCTGTCGACCCTATCCTTTTAACCCAAAGGCATACCCAGATTCTGTCCCTTTACCAATCAAATGCTCTTTCCTCCAAGATATATTAAAACGACCCACATTCTACCTGTCAGTGCAACAAACGTAAGCTATAGCAACATGCTACAGACAACTGAAAAGAAATGCAGGGGAAAGAGGTGGAGCAAAATGGCGGAATAGAACCCTCCAGTGATCATCCACCCCCAACAGGAAATTGAAGAACCATCCACATAAGAAAGCACCTTTGTAAGAACCAAAAATCAGGTTGGCTATCGCAGTACCCAGTTTTAAGTACACCGTATTAAGGAAAGAGGCACAGAAGAGGGTAGGAAAGACAGTCTTGCATGGCCTGCATCCCTGCTGCCACATCCCCCAGGGGGGCTGAGAGGAAGGAGAAAGGGTGTGTGTGCTGGGAGAGGGAGAGTAAAGTGACAGTGGGACTTTGCACTGAAACTCGGTGCTGCCTTGTCATAGCAGAACACAGTATACTGCTGGCACATGCAGAGGAAGCATTTGCACTAGGCCTGGCCAGAGGGGACTCCTTCATCACAGTAGGAGGAACCTGAGCTCCTGCTAGCTCCATTCCTAGCTAACTACAGTAGGGGTGGGCAGAATAAATTTGAAAAGTGTGAGACCACAAAGACTGCAGTCCTTGGGCAAGACCTGGTGCTGCACTGGGAGCAAAACCAGTGGACTTGGGGTGCATGTGACTCAGGAAGACACAGCTGTGGCTGCCAAGGGAGTGCCTGTGTTACCCCTCCCCCGACTCCAGCCAGTGCAGCTCAGGAAGAGACTCCTGCTTGGGGAAAAGTGAGGGAAGAGTACAGAGGACTTTGTCCTGCAACTTGGGTACCAGCTAAGCCACAGTAAAATGTAAAAATACTAAGCAGACTCCTAGACAGCCATTTCTAGACCCACACTGAGACAGAAAGAAATGCGATGCCCCGAAATAAAGGATCCAGTCCTGGCAGTATTCACCACCCGCTGACTAAAGAGCCCCTGGGCCTTGACTAAACATAGGCAATAGCCAGGCAGCATTTGCCACAGGCCTTGGTGGAGACCCAGTACTGTGCTGGCTTCAGGTGAGAACCAGTGCATTCCCAGCTGTGGTAGCAATGGAAGTACTTGTGTCACCCTCCCCTAACTCCAGTCAGCCCCATGCAGAAAGTAAGAGTCCTTCTTTTTAGGGAGAAATGAAGGAAGAGAGTGACACACTTTTCCTGATAATCCAGGAAATTCTCCTTTATCTTACCCAAGCCCACCAAGGCGGGAGTCTGCAAGACTTGTAGTGTTACTGTGCTCGGGCGCCCCCTAGTGCTGACACAGCTGCAGTGACCAAAGATTTAAATGGTAAACACTCAATTCCCTTTGAATATCTTGGACAGGTTTTTTCAAGAAGGATGGATACAAACAAGCCTAGCCTTAGAAAATTAGGGTAATGACATAACGCTTCAATACCCAGGTATCAACAAACATCCACAAGCATAAAAATCATAAAAGTCACCCAAAATCAAATTATACATAATAAAAATGATAAGCACTTATAAAACTACAGTGGCAGATGTGAAAAACCAGTAAAATTTGATATAGACCAAATCTAGATGATGAATTAAATCTTTACTGTAAACTTTGCCCAGGAAATAATTCATCCACATAAAAATAATGCGACCAGAATTAAAAATGGCAAATAACTGGAAATGGCTAACTCACACAGTAGGTAATATTGAACAGAGAAAACTTTAAAATTAAATTTCACACCTGTACTTTAGGAGCACTCTAGGAAGCTAAGGAGGGTGGATTACCTAAGCTCACTGGTTCGAGACCAGCCTGAGCAACAGCAAGACCTCTTCACACGCCCTGTCTCTAAAAATAGTTGCATGTTGTGGCAGGCTCCTGTAGTCCCAGCTACTTGGGAGGCTGAGGCAAGAGAATTGTTTGAGCCCAAGAGTCTGAGGTTGCTGTGAGCTGTGATGCCACAGCACTCTACCAAGGGCAACAAAGTAAGATTCTGTCTCAAAAAAAATAAAATAAAATAATAAAATAAAATTAAATCAAATTAAAAGTCATCAGATAGGGACAGTTCTGATTAAACTATGCATATTTGCAAAGTAGGGACAAAATGATCTTGGAGGTTTTTCAAATGGCAGGTCAAAGGCAGGTATGGTGGCTCACCCCTGTAATCCTAGCACTCTGGGAGGTCCAGGTGGGTGGATTGCCTGAGCTCATGAGTTCAAGATTAGACTGAGCCAGAGCGAGACCTTATCTCAAAAAATAGCTGTGTGTTGTGGTAGACATCTGTAGTCCCAAATACTTGGGAGACTGAGGCAAGGGAATCACTTGAACCCAAGAGTTGGAGGTTACTGTGAGCTGTTACACCATAGCACTCTACTGAGGGTGACAAAGTGAGACTCTGTCTCAAAAAATAATAATAATAATAAATAACTAAAATGGCAGGTCAAAACCATCAGGAGGTAATGCACATTAAGCACTTAGCACAGCTAATGCTTCATGTACCTGGCACATGCCCTACAAAACCAAATTGGCGTTTTTTTCCCCTCTCTTTAAATTTTTTTTCTAATTGTGACAAAATAACGTAAAATTTGCTGCTTTACTTTTTTTTTTCTTTTTGTGGAGACAGAGTCTCAAGCTGTTGCCCTGGGTAGAGTGCTGTGGTGTCATAGCTCACAGCAACCTCCAACTCTCGGGCTCAAGTGATCCTCTTGCCTGTTTTTCTATTTTTAATTGAGAGGGGGTCTCGCTTTTGCTCAGGCTGGTCTAGAACTTGTGAGTTCAAACAATCCACGTGCTTCGGCCTTCCAGAGTGCTAGGATTACAGATGTGAGCCACTGTGCCCAGCCTTGCTTTAATCATTTTAAGGGTAGAGTTCAGAGGGACTAAATATATTCAGGCATATACAACCATCACCACTACCCACCTCCAGGACTTTTTTACCTTCCCAAACTGAAACTCTAAACCTAGTAAACACTCGGTCCCCATTCCTCCCTCCTCCCAGCCCCTGGCAACCACCATCCAGCTTTCGATGTCTATGAATTTGATCACTCTAAGTACCTCCTATAATTGGAATCGTATGTGTCCTTTTGTGAGTGTTTTACTTAGTACAATGTTGTTGAGGTTCATCTGTGTTGTAGGATATGTATTAAAATTTCCTTCCTTTTTAAGACTGAATTTTGTTTCCCTGTATGTCTATACCACATTTTGTTTGTCCATTAATGTACAAATTTAGGCTGTTTCCACCTTTTGTCTATTGTGAATAATGCTGATAGAAATAAAGGGGTACAGTTATCTGTGTCAGTCCCTGCTTTCAGTTCTTTGAGGTATATACACAGAAGTAGAATTGCCACATCATATAGTGATTCTGTTTTTAATTTTTTGCGGAACTGCCATCTTGTTTTCCATAGCAGCTACACCATTCTGCATTCCCACCAACAGGGAATAAGGATTCCAATTTTCTCCTCATCCTCACCAACATTTGTTTTCTGTATTTTCTGATAATAGCCATCCTAATGGGTGTGTCACCAGACTGATTTTAAAGGACAATTTCTCCTCTTCTCAGTCTTACTGTGCATTTTACCTCTCCAGCCTACCTGGAGAGGGAAAGGAAAGACTCAGAAGACTTCAATTTGACAAAACTAAACTTTGAGAGATGAGTTTGCTATCACATATGCACACAAAATACTGATTATTTTAGCATTGACTGAGAACTGAACCCTCTACTCAACTGATCAGAGAATCAAGCTCTTGAAATTATGTATAAAAATCTTATTTTGATGTTCTGTATTATGTTATATTTTAAGGTAGACATTTTTTATTCTTTCTTATTTATTCATTCATTCATTTATTTTTGAGACACAGTCTCCCTTAGTTGCCCCAGCTAGAGGTCATTAGCATCATCATAGCTCACTGCAACTTCAAACTATCTCAGCTTCCCAAATAGCTGGGACTACAAGCAGAGGCCACCACAGCTGGCTAAGTTTTTTTTTTTTTCTTTCTTTCAGAGATGGGGTCACGATCATGCTCGCTGATCTCGAACTTCTGGTCTCAAATGATTCTCCTACCTCAGTCTCCCAAAGTACTAGGATTACAGGATTAAGCCACCATGCTGGGTATTTTTTATATTTTTCAATTTTTTTAGAGACAGAGCAGGTCTTGCTATGTTGCCCAGCCTGAAAAAAAATTGTTATTTACAGGTGTGATCATAGCTCACCACAGCCTCGATCTCCTAGGCTAAAGCAACCCCTTTCTTTTTTTTTATTAATTAATTTATTTTTATTGTTAAATCATAGCTGTGTACATTAGTGCAATCGAGGGGTACAATGTACTGGTTTCATATACAATTTGAAATATTCTCATCAAACTGTTCAACATAGCTTTGATGGCATTGTCTTAGTTACTTGTATGTAGGCATTTGTATTCTGCCTTTAGTAGGTTTCGCCTGTACCCATTCTAAGATGCACCGTAGGTGTGGCCCTCCCACCACCCTAACCTCCCCCCTCCCTTCCCCTTCCTTGGCCCTTTCCCCATAGTTTTATGCTATAGTTGGGTTATAGCCTTCATGTGAAAGCTAGAATTTAGCTTCATAGTAGAGCTGAGTACATTGGATACTTTTTCTTCCATTCCTGAGATACTTTGCTAAGAAGAATATGTCCCAGCTCCATCCATGTAAACATGAAAGAAGTAAAGTCTCCATCTTTCTTTAAGGCTGAATAGTATTCCATGGTATACATGTACCACAGTTTGCTAGTCCATTCGTGGGTCGATGGACACTTGGGCTTCTTCCATGACTTAGCAATTATGAATTGGGCTGCAATAAACATTCTGGTACAGATGTCTTTGTTATATTGTGACTTTTGGTCTTCTGGGTATAAACCTAG
>CAUYPK010029539.1:0-23164 GCA_963574355.1 Loris lydekkerianus
TACACCATGGAATATTATGCAGCCTTAAAGAAAGATGGAAACTTTACCTCTTTCATGTTTACATGGATGGAGCTGGAACATATTCTTCTTAGTAAAGTATCTCAAGAATGGAAGAAAAAGTACCCAATGTACTCAGCCCTACTATGAAACTAATTTAGGACTTTCACATGAACGCTATAACCCAGTTACAACCTAAGAATAGGGGGAAGGGGGAAAGGGAGGGGAGAGAGGATGGAGGGGGGAGGGGGGCGGAAGGAGGGGTAATGGTGGGATTACACCTGCGGGGCATCTTACAAGGGTATATACGAAACTTAGTAAATGTGGACTGTAAATGTCTTGGCACGGTAACTGGGAAAATGCCAGGAAGGCTATGTTAACCATTGTGATAAAAATGTGTCAAACGGTCTGTGAAGCTAGTGTATGATGCCCCGTGATCATATCAATGTATGCAGCTATGATTTAATAAAAATAAAAATAAAAATAAAAAAGGAGCCCAGTAGACAAAAAAGAAATGTAAACAGTCTCTGTTTGTTGCCCTCAGGAGAATACCACGGTATCATTGCTCACAGCAATCTCAGATTCTTGGGCTCAAGCAATCCTCTTGCCTTAGCCTCCCAAGTAGCTGGGACTATAGGTGCCTACAACAATCCCCAGCTAGTTTTAGAAATAGGGTCTCACTTTTGCTCAGGCTGGTCTCAAACTCCTGAGCTCAAGTAATCCACCTTCCTCAGCCTCCCAGAGTGCTAGGATTACAGCCAAGAGCCACCATGCCCCGCCTCTAAATGTGAACTTTTCTCTTGATATGCACCAGCTCACTGTCTTTTTGAATCTGTTTTATAGCCTCAAGAGTTCCTGAGCTGTCCCTGGATGAACAGTAGGGTGCCAGTGTCAGGCCTCAGACCCTGGCCAACATCTTATAGCACAGGCAGAATCAACAACAGGATCAAAACGCCCTTACTAAGTCTGCCTCCAACAGCAAGACAGCTGCCTGTCATCCCAGCTGCTAAAAGGATAGGAGTAGGCGTGGCAGTGTCACAGTGCCCTGGGAATTTGGCTATAACCACTATTCTTCTTTCTCTTTGTCCCCATAAGCGCTGTGAGCCCCTTGGTCTTTTCCTTCTTGGAGATGTCATGCTGTCTCCCTGTTCCCTTTTCTTCTCTCTTTCACTCTCTCATTCTCTTTCTCCGAAGAAGAGCCAATAAATTTTATACTTTTATATCCTAATTTTGATCTGGAGAAATCTTTTCTCAACCCACAGAGCACCTACTGAATGGTCCACCCTAAGGCCCCTCAGGGGCCTTACTCAGCCCCGGGGGCTAGTCCTGATAACCACTGAGGAGCCCTGGGCCTTTGGCGGCAGTCGCTGCCCCAGCAGGAGGGTGTCCTTACAGGCTGGCGTCTGCTGCCGGACGAGGCTCACACCACCATCACTGGCTGGGCAGTGAAGCTGAGGGCCTAGCAGATGGCACCCGTGCATTGCACACACACACATATGCACTCACACTGAGATGTGCACGCATACACAAAAAATTCAGAAAAGCCACTTAGTGCCATCCAGGAGCCAGGCACAGAGAGCTACTACCCAGTTCAGCTCTGTGGCAAAACACACTATCAACAAAAACGAGATTGTATACATGTGTAGCATAATGGCGGGTTGTGAGAACTGCTCCAGAGGAATACTAAAGTACGGCAAAGGGGTAGCGAGCGGCCCCTGAAGAGCCCTCAGAGGAGGTGTCATTGAGCAGAGATGTGGCTGAAGTGAAGGAGCAAGCCATGCATTTGTGTGGGGACAGAGCTTTCCAGGCAGAGGGGACAGATGTGCAAAGACCCTCCGAGGAAGTGTGCTCGGCATGCTGGAGGATCAGGATGAGGCCCGGGAGCCACAGCAGAGTGAGCTGAGGGAGAGGGGCAGGGCATGAACACAGAGGTAGGCAGGGTTACCTGGCACCTTGCAACGAGGAAATGGACTTTGGATTGGGGATCTTGCACTAAGTGCAAGGGGGAGCCCCTCGAGGGTTTTGAGCAGGGGAGTAATATGAGCCGCTTTCTGGTTTAAGCAGACTTTTCAGGTTTGAACTGACAATTGACTATAGAGAGCAGGGGGTGCAATAAAGGAAACCAGCTAGGAGACCATGGCAGATGTCTAGAACGTTCCAGTCAGAATTCCTGCTGTCTGACACCAGGGCCTTTGCTGAAGACCAGTCAGGCTCATTTTTTAAAACAAAGTGGGTGCTTCTGGCCGGTTTAGACATGAGAGACCTCAACCCAGTGGCACATTAGAACCACATGGAGAACTTACAGTGCCAAGGCCCTCCTCAGACCAAGTGAATGAGACCTTCTGGGGAGGGCCAGGCGAGCACAGCACTCAGAGCTCCACAGACGGATCAGACATGCAGCAGGCCTGAGCCCTGGCCTCTAGGATGAAGTCCAGATTTTCTCCCACAGCCCCGAGGCCCTTGCTTCTCAGCGTTTGCCTCTACTTTCCTCCTGCAACCTCTTCTCTCCCTGTGGGAAAGTAGGGAGAGCCTGCCTATGGAGCTTGGCCAGCTGCCTTTATACCCCAGTCCTGCCCTTACTCACCATATGGCCTTCTTAACATCTCCAAGCTTCAGGCTCCTCTCCTACAGCTCAGCGGCTAGGGCGCCAGCCACATACAGCAGAGCTGGCGGGTTGGAACCCAGCCCTGGGCCTGCCAAACAACAATGACAACTACAACAACAACAACAAAAATAGCCGGGCGTTGGGGTGGGCGCCTGTAGTCCCAGCTACTTAGGAGGCTGAGCCCAAGAGTTTGAGGTTGCTGTGAGCTGTGATACTACAGCACTCTACTGGGACAACATAGTGAGATTCTGTCTCAAAAAACAAACATCTCCAAACATCTTTCCAAAAGGCCCCTATTAGTTTGCATTCCCATCCGTGCCAACATCTCTAGTTTTGGGATTTTGTGATGTGGGCTAATCTTACTGGAGTTAGATATCTCAAAGTAGTTTTGATTTGCATTTCTCTGATAGTTAAGGATGATTAGCATTTTTTCATGTGTCTGATTGGTGGGTCCACACCAAGATGCAGAGGATGCATCTTGGAAGCGTGCAGGTGAAGTTTACTAAGTGTAGAGTATAAGGGTTTGAACACAATAATTAAGAAAATGCCATGAAGGCTATGTTAATCAGTTCGGTGAAAATATTTCAGACTGTATATGGAACCAGCACATTGCACCTCATGATTGCATTATTGTACACAGCTATGATTTAATTAAACAAAAAACATCTCCAAGTTTCAGTCATTTTTTAAAACTTTTGATTTTGAAATAATTTAGACTTAAGGAAAACTTGTAAAACTAGGATAGAGAGTGTCCACATACATTCTACCCAGCTTCCCCTAATGTTTTCCTTGGACTAGGATGAGGTTATGCATTTTTGTAAGAATTTCACGGAAGTGATGTATCCTTTTTGATTGATCCCATCAGGACCGCGTGTAGTCAGTGTGTCTTATTACTGTGATGTTTACCTCAATTATTTGGTTGAAGCGTGGTCCACTGAGTTTCTCCCCTGCAACATGACTGCGGTTCCCTTTACAACTAATAAACACCTTGGGGGAAAGGCTTCAAAATTATGCAAACATCCTGTTTCTCCTCAACTTTTTCCCCACTCTGTATCTACCGATCTGTATGTGAATTCTCCACTTCAGCATCCATTGGTGGGTCTTGTCTGCAACAGTGATTACCACGTTGTTTGTTTAATGATCATTTCCTAGGGATACCCCCCCTCACTGAGTTATTTATTTCCTTATTCAGTATTTCTTCATTTCAGTATGGAATCAAAGGCATTTATATTATACAGGTTGTAATCTAACTCTATCATTCTTTATTTCTCTTGTTTAAATTGCCCCAGCCGTGGGGAGATCCTCAGGTTACCCCTCTGACCTTTCAACTTGCCTTAGCCTTTCTGAAGCACGTCCTTACTTTCCTGCACCACAAGATATCACAGGCTCATCTGAATTTTCCCTGCTTGAGTTTAAGAATCAACCATTTTTCCAAGGATCCTGGTTCCTTTTATTGGAGAATGGTGCTAGAAGCAAAGATCCGGGTACTTATTGCTACTGAGGTCTGATTGCCTCTGACCGTCTCAGTGGACAGAGCTAGAAAGCACAAGAATTTACCCTGAGCCACACACACAAATACATCTATATCTTTGTATCTATATAACTGCATACATATAAAAAACATGCGTTGGCGCCAATACTTCCAACTCCAATCCAGCCTTGTGGGGTTTCTTTTGGCCTTCCCCCTCGCCTTATTTGTAACTCCTTTCCCCTGTGGTGAGAAGCCCTGCTCTCAACATCTGCAACCCGCATCTACTTACTTGCTCAATCTTAGCATACCCATAAAGTAACGTCAGAATTATTAACCCACATCCCTGTGAGAAACACGTTTACTAACTAAATTACAGTACTTGTGCTCTTTTTGACTTTAGCTTCATAGGGTCCAGTTAAAATATAGTTTTTCAAAGTTACCTGGGCTCGTTCTTTTTTACTCCCCTGGTTTGTTAAGTGTGGTTGTGTCAGTCATTTGAGATACAGGTAGGTTCATTTGTTACTGTTTGAATTTCATATTGAGTTCCCCCACATCCCAGTTGGTTTTAATTATTTATTTTTGGGTGGCATGTGGACCACGACCATGGAAAGTGTCATCCTGCTGTCCCATTCCCATTCCCCCATCTTCATTCATTGGTAATCAGTCTCTTTGGTTTCTGGTTTATCCTTCTCAACAATAATTGTTAAGTCTTCCCAGGGCTTCCAAGCTTTCTCCTCTGTATTCCTCCTCCATGTACACCAGTCTCTGGCCTCACCTAGCAGGAGTTTCCTAGGCATCACCCACTCATTCTCACCCCTGGGCCTTTGCACATGCTGCTCCCAAAGATTCCACCACCTTCACACCTTAGCACCCTCTCAGCTCAGGCTTTCCTGGGCCTCTGACCTCCCCAACTCCCAGGTCCTGTACTTAACTCTGAGCAGGGGCTACCTGTTCAGTCCCTGCCACCACAGAGGAGGGGCCCAAGCAATGCTTGTAGAAGGAATTGCTTCCCTCAACATACACATTCAGCATCACTGTCCACAATGCTTCAGTCAGCAGCACCCAATCAGAAGTTCCTGAGCCCCTGGTTAAGTCCACCTAACCCATTCCCCTTTCTTCCTGGGCACCAAGCATTGCATTATTTGCATAAACTTTCTGGCTCAAGGCTGGTTACTTGATTTTGAGCCTGTTCTCACATCAGTGCATATATTTATGTCTATGTCAGTTTCCCTACTTAGAAACAAAAGCCATTTTCCTTTATTTCTCTCCCTGCCTTGCAAGGGCCGTCAGAAGGCTGTGGCCCATGGGAAAGGTTGTATTGATTGCGTTGGGGATCTGGTGCCACCTGGTGGATGCCAAGAAAAAGACCTCTCTGGACTCGCAAGCTGTAACCTCCATCCTAACATGAATCAAATCAACTTCCAAATATTGTCATCTGTGCTTTTCTTCCTTTTTTCAGAACACTTTTAGGTGGAAAAGGCATATTATATGTATGTTTTTCTGCAATCAATTCCTTAGAAAAATGTTCCTTCAGTGACGTCATTGACTGTGTGAGGTTTGGAGGCTCCCCCTGTAGGATCAGTTGCCCAGATTTCTTAGGGACCCTGGAAATAATCAAGGGCTGGCTGAGTGAACAGAGGATAACAGGGCTAAACAGTTGCCTCTGAAGACCTGCCGGCTCCCTCTCTCTTGCATCGACTGAGATTATCACATCATTCCCTTTCTAAGGCCAAAGGGGTACATAAGCAAAGAACCTCAGGATAATTCACCACAGTGTCTTTATTTTCAAACTACTGTATATACTCGAGTATAAGCCGAGTTTTTTTGGCACAAAATTTGTGCCGAAAAACCCGAACTCGGCACAAATTTTGTGCCGGAAAAAACTCGGCTTATACTCGAGTATATATGGTAAGTATAATTGCTCCCCTTTCTAGCATTTTTAGTTTATATTTGCTCAATGATCCTCACAACATTCTAACATACACTGAGTTGCTATTTTATTAATACCATGACTTACATATGGGAAAACTGAGGCTGAGAAAATTTCACAGACTTTCCTAATTAACAGAAAAGCCAGCTCTGGACAGAAAGCAGGTTTCCTAGTATCCAGTCCACTCTTGTCTCTACTACATAGTGATCCATTTAAATTTTATAGATCTAAATTTATTTTTTATTTAAAAACTCAGTTTTAAAGTCTCTGAGAGTAAAGCTATTACAATATTTGTATTTTACTTATTTGTTCAAGATATGTTATATGGATTGTGGCCACCCTGAGCATCACAGAGGGTCTCTGGTTTGAAAGCACACAGTGTTCTTTTTCCCACAGAGAAAAGCTGGCATGGGACTAACTGGGGGCTGTGTCTCCTTGGCTCTCTCTTGCAGTGAGTGGCCACATCTCTGTTGGAACTGGCGGTGCTATGTCTATAAAGGTGAAAGCCTTGAGGTTGAAGGTGGGACAAGCCTAATGAAGTGGTTAATGTTCGTGTAGAAATTAAAGAGTTTTTTCCCCAAGAATGTGGAAAATAAATCAAGATAAAAGAAGGCTAATGAGCCAGGCATGGCAGCTCACACCTGTAATCCCAGCACTCCGGGAGGTCAAGGCAGGAGGATCACCTGAGCTCACAGAGTTGGAGACCAGCCTGAGCTAGAGCAAGACCTCGCCTCTAAAAAAAAAAATAGCCAGACATTGTGGTGGGCACCTGTACTCCCAGCTACTTGGGAGGCTGAGGCGAGAGAATTGCTTGAGCCCAGGAGTCTGAGGTTTCTGTAAGCTATGACACCACGGCACTCTACCAAGGGTGACAAAGTAAGACTCTGTTTCAAAAAAAAAAAAAAAAAAAACATAAAAAAGAAGGCTAATGAAAAGTATTAAGGATCAGAAAACTAAAAGTGAATGGGGGGTAAAAATGAACAGAACATTGGTCAGATAAAAGCACTTGAATTTTTTTTTTTTTTTTGAGACAGACTCTCATTATATTGCCCTCAGTAGAGCGCTGTGGCGTCACAGCTCAACAGCAACCTCAAACTCTTGGGCTTAAGCAATTTTCTTGCCTCAGCCTCCCAAGCAGCTGGGACTACAGGTGCTCACCACAATGCCTGGCTATTTTTTGTTGCAGTTGTCTTTGTTGTTTAGCTGGCCCAGGCCACATTCAAACCCACCAGCCGTGGTGTGAGTGGCTGGTGCCATACCACTGTGCTACAGGTGCTGAGCCCACCTGAATATTTTTAAGGCTATTTTGAGTTGTTTGAATTGGGGAAGAATATACAGAGTATGAAAAATGAAAAACTCAATGAAAAGTGAAGGTAAATAGAAAGAGTGAAGTAGACTTAAAAGAATCTGGAAGAATGAATGGGTCCTAGGAGTCTCACTGTCAGTCAGAATCTCCAACCAAAACTCCTGCTCATGCAAAATCAGAGTCTTTTTTTAAGACAGAGTCTCACTACAAGGTCAGGATCTTGTGGTCCATCAAGAGTTTCAAACCACTCTGAATTCCATTCTCTATCAAGATGAAAATCCAGATCAAAGTCAGGGAGGTATTCTAATAGACATTAAGCTTGATCCAGATTCCACTGTCACTCTCATAGGAGACAATCTTGAGTTAGGTCAGGTCCACCAGAACACCAGTGGGGAAAGAGCCAAAGTCATTCTCCAATGTCTAACTGGAGAAGACATACAGGCAACAGACCGACTCCAGATGCCAGACTCATCTTGGAGTGTTTTGTCTCGATTTGTATACAACAGAGAGAGATCTTTATGCAGTGTTTTCTCTATATGGACCACTGACTGATGTCAATGTGGTTTATGATCAGCGAACTGAGTGATCTTGAGGATTTGCTTTTGTGTATTTTGAGAGAATAGATGATTCAAAGGAGGCTATGGAAAGGACAAATGCAATGGAGGATCACTTGAGCCCAAGAGTTTGAGGTTGCTGTGAGCTATGATGCCACAGCACTCTATCAAGGGCGACAAAGTGAGACTCTGTCTCAAAAAAATAAATTAAATAAACAAACTTATTAAAGTTTAAGTATTCCCTTAATCATTGAATAAAAACCTGGAGCACGTGTATAATTTGCTGTTAGAATTTTTGGTTTTAGGACATGGTTAAGCAGAGCTTCAGGGCTGGGCTCATGTAAAAGTTTAAGGAATGGAAAAGTTTGGAGTATGGACCCCCAAAGGCAGGGAATGGACTGACTGGCTCAGTACTCCAATGTCTTTTCCAAAGATGTGAAGGAGTCTGTCTCAGGTCTCTGTCCAGACCTCACAGCCTTCCCCTTCCAAGTCTGTCACAGGCTGGCTGCCCTTCCCTCACTAATGGCATCATAGAGAAGGGTTTTACCTTGAAGGCAAGAGCACCTAGCTCTCCTGGAGGTGACATCTGGCAGGACATCCAGGAGCTCTAAGGAAAGGGGCGGCCACTTGCCTATAAGGTAGAGAGCCCACAGCACCCTTCCCTTCCTCCTCATTTGAATCCCATCGGAGCAAGCCAGGAAGGCCGGGGATTTGTAGCCTGATATTAAAAGGTAGGCTGAACTAGTCCAATCCCTTCTCTTAGGAATCTGGACCAAGGAGTGAAAAGAGACTAAGCAAGTTAGCACAGAGAGAAAAGCTAGACAGTTGTCATGAAGTACAGAAATTGGGTCGGGAGCCACCATGGGCTGAGAGCAACAAGGAAGTGGGTTTGCGGAGGTTGAACAGCACAGAACAAAAGCAGGGGCACCAAGAGACAGCCAGGCTAGAACCCCAGCCCACCATCCCTGAGGTGCCTTCCCATTCCCAGCCAGCATTACGACAATCTCTCTTTTTCTTGAAGAAGCCTGAGTCCATTCCTCATTATCAAAGATCCTGATCAGATCTTGAGACTTGGCCAAGGCATGGACTCAGGAGACTGGTGACACTTTCTACAAAGTAGTGTATTTTTGGAAAAAAATGTTTCATTTCTGATACTTTGGCCATGAAGAAGCAATGCAAAAGCAAGATCTTGGGATGTATATAGAAGGTAGTCAGAGAAAGCTTCCCTCCACTTCCAGTAACCAACAGTGCAAACCCTTACAAACACACAGACACGCATACACATGCACGCATACGCATGCACATGGCCCGACTCAGGGCCGGCTGTCAATGTCTCAAGAACCAGAAGCCCACCAAATGTGGGGGGTTTTTTGTTTGTTTTTTGAAACAGAGTCTCACTCTGTTGCTCTGGGTAGAGTTCTATGGGATCATAGCTCACAGTAACCTCAAACTCTTCAGCTCAGGAGATGCTCTTGTCTCAGCCTCCCCAGTAGCTGGAACTACAGGCACCTGCCACAATGCCCCCAGCTAGTTTTTCTATTTTTAGTAGAGACAGGGGTCTCGCTGTTGCTCAGGCTGGTCTTGAACTCCTGAACTCAGCAATCCACCCACCTCAGCCTCCCAGAAAGCTAGAATTACAGGTGTAAGCCACCATACCTGGCCAAGGAACTCCTTTTTTATGTGCTTACTCTCCCTGGTATTGGAAAGTTGATGTGGCTCAAGGTTGAATCTAAGGACAAGCTACTTACAAGGTCCTCATCGCCTAGCGCTCCAAGCTGGCCACCTCTGGGGCACCAACAGTTCTGCTGTACCCCTAAGTCCCCCACACCTTCTAGAAATTCTCACTTCTGCTTCAGGCTGGTGTACCCACCTCCAACCACAAGCCTGATCAAATGCCCAGAGCCATTCTATAAGTTCCAGATAATTACTTTGCACCTTTAACTAAACTGTTTGCCCACCTTTCCCTAGGCTCTAATTCTAGAGTACTTACCCCAACTATCTCATCTTGTCTCTCCGTCCTATTTACCTCCAGCACCACCAGAAATCAAACTAGATTAGCAGAGAGATTAACAGAAGGGGACAAAAATTTGGTTACCACTAACATGGCTGTTCACATTATGATCCAGATGTGTAGGCAGAAGGACAGCCACTGAGCAGTTGTGTGGGAAACATCTCTGTTTCTCTTTCCATGCTTCCCACCGGAACACTAATCTCTAGGAAAAGAGCTGTGGATGAGAGAGGACACCACCTCCCACTCCAAGCCACTGGAGCAAATTTAGTGCAAATTTAGTCTGCATTGGAAGTGGGGTACTAGTGTAAAAAGGGCTCTGTGTGGAACATGGAATTGAAATAATGAGTCTAACGTGAGACTAATTCTGACAAATTACAGATTTGAACTGTGCATTATTAAGGAAGGTTGCTAATAAGGAAATACAGGAATTTAAAAAGTACAGTTAGTAGCAATTATTGGGAAAACAAAGTCATTTCATTTATCCCTCAATGAACTGATATTATTCGATCAAATGATACACGACTGTCATTATCAGAAACGTCAGCTTCTGATGTCAAAGAGACACTAAAAATTCCTAGTTGATGGAAAAATTAGGATCATGAAAGGGACAGGGAGGTGTGGTATGGCCCAAGCAAGGGATCTAGAACTGGATTTGGTCTCTGAGGATCATAATACAGAGCACGGCACGATAAAATTAGTAAGAGGATGTTGTGTATTGTGCCAAACAGAAGCTGGTATCTCAGAAAAGATGAGGAAAAAATGAATCTTTTATTATATATTAAAACAAGTTTGAGTACTCAGTTGAATTTAAAATAATGATATAATCCTATGACATTTTAAAAATACATCTTTTCTGGGTCTGTAAAGTAGCATATTGTGCTATCACCCACTGCCAATGTCAAGTAGAGAGATCTAAGATACACCCAAAGCACCTGGATTTTGGTCTAAATTGCAGTTTCCCAGCAAAAAGCAGCATGGATCCTTAGGAAGTATCTGATTTTATATCTTTAGAGCAAGGATAATTAAGATGGGTCTGGAGCATCAATTTGTTGCCAGAAAAAAAAGTATGCTTCCAAAACCACCCATGTGGTTTTAAAGGATATAGGAACCAGTTTAAAGGGGCTCCCACTGAGCAAATTATGATAATATTTGGGCATTAGAATGAGAGCAATAGTTTTCTGTAGAGCCATATATATGGCATGCTTTAAAAAACATTTTAAAGGAAAAAAGAAAAAAGGCATGTGTAAGTTTTTAGTTTATATTTATTTTTAACATAGAGTCTTGGTTTGTAGAGTGCCAGGGCACTGTTTCTTGCAGCAAACTCATACTCTTAGGCTCAAGTGATCCTCTTGCCTCAACCTCCTGCGTAGCTGGGACTGCAGGTGCCCACCATAATGCCCAGGTATTTTTAGAGATGGTGTCTCACTCTTGCTCAGGCTGGTCTCAAACTCCTAAGCTCAAGGGATCCACAACATTCTCTTCCTAATTTTATCATGCCATGCTCCCAGAGTGCTAGGATTACAGGTGTGAGCCACTGCACCCGGCCTCATGTATAAGTTTTAAATGATGCTTATTTACAGTATGCTGACCAAGCCAAACTCTGTGCATACTGTATTCAAGTTTTCATCAATATCACAATTTCATCATTGCAAATCTAGCCATTAAAAGATTCATTTTTATCCCAGTAGCAGGTGAAGAACCTTAGCAGCTCTACTTGAGCAATGAAAAATTGTGGAAAATTCTGCCATAACAGAAAAAATAAAGAGTGTTGGAAAATCTGATCATCCCCACAGATACTTAGCCTAATAGACACCAATTTAAGGTAACTCATCCTGGAAGCCTTTCTGGACCCCTATCTTGAGCTGAATATCCTCTCAATTGCTCAACTGAAAATGCCTCTGTGTGAAGCTGCCCATCTACAATTAAGATGATAGTCCTGTGCCCCTAGATTGGGAGAGTATATCTGTAACCCCAGGATGAATGAAAGAATCTATTCATATTACCAATAGGTACTTTGGTGCTTGTTAGGTTACCTGTAATAAGGTCTTTAATGATTCCACTTACTTCCATATAAAGATGCTTGAAACAGGTGAATCTGTTACATTCTTTCTATGATTTTGGATTTATAAGAATTAAAGATTTAGGAAGATTTTTCTTATGAGATTTAAAAGATTTTTTTTTTTTAAATCTTTTTAAAAGTATTTTTTGGAGGAGGGGACTTGATGGTTAATTTTATGTGTCAACTGGACCAGGGGATACCCAGATATTTGGTTAACCATTATTCTGAGTATGTCCATGAGGGTGTTTCTGGATGAGATTAACATTTGAATTGATACACTATTCTCCCTAATCTGGGTGGGCCTCATCCAGTTCACTGAAGGCCTGAATAAAACAAGAGATGGAACAAGAAAGAATTCTCTGTCTCTGCTGTCTTCATGCTTGGACATCAATCTTCTCCTGCCTTTGGGTTCAGATTCAGCCTCAGCTTTCCTATATTTTTAGAATTTTAGGGTTAGAATAACTCCATCAGTTCTCCTGGGTCTTCAGCTTGCTGATTGCAGATCTTGGGACTTCTCAGCCTCCATAATTTCATGAGCCAATTCCTTCTAATAAATCTCTTTAAATACACACACACACACACTCTCTCTCTCTCTCTCTCTCTCTCTCTCTCTCTTCTCTTCTCTTTCTCTGGAGAACCCTGACAACTACAGGGCATTAATCTATTTAAGAAAATCAGCTAAATTAAATTTGAAAGTGTGGTTTGAAATGTCTAAGGAAATTTGATCAATTAAGTACAGAAATGGTGTGATACAATTAAGAAAGATTTCATCTGAAGTCTGAGTTAATTGAAAATTAATCAAAGAAACAGTAGAAAAAATTCTTATTTTTTATATAAAAATTACTGAACTTATGAAGATAATTTTTATAAATTGAGATTTTTAGGCTTAAGAGCATGCAATATTTAAACTTATTAGTCAAATGAATAATAAATAAAACATTAGTAACTCAAGTACTACTCTGTTAAAAGAAAAACTTTAGACAAATTAAATTTAATAGGGTTTAAAACAACAAAGAACAATTTAGAATCGGGTGAGCTCCCCCCCAAACCAGAACAGATTCAGAGCAACCACACACTGCCACAGAGTTGGATAGGATTTATGGACAGAAAAAGGGAGGTGACATACATAAAAGGCAAATGAGGTAAACAGCTGGGTTGGTTACAGTTCAATATCTGCCTTATTTGAACACAGTTTCAACTGTTGGCTGCCACTAATTGGCTGAAACCCAGTCACTAGTACAAAGTTACAGTCTGTCTACATATCTAGTTATAGTCCACTATATATCTAGTTAGTTTACAGTCCACTTCCTATGGAGAAACCTTTAGGCTGAACTTACCAGAAGGCAGCTTTAGGTTAAACCCAATTTAACAATTCCTTTTCTGCCTCAAATCCCCCTTGGAAATGTTTTCAAATCTATAAGATGTCAACCATCATTTCCTGGGTGCTTATCCCAGTATTCATTTCCTGTTTCCCTAACCTGGTCCCAATCACTCACCTCTTACAGCACCCCCAGAGTCACTTCACTGCAACCTTTAGAGAGCTTTCTCCATCCTCAGCAAATCCCCACCTTCGCTTGCTTGCTCTCACCAAAGTTGACTCTCTTCCCAGGAGACACCACAACCCTCTCAAGTGACGTCACCCTCTTCCCTAGGCTCCACGGGAATTGGGAAACAATAGGAGTCTTTGCTCTCACAGTAACCTGCTCCTCTGAAATGCCATCAGACCATTCCAGTACACCCTCATCCTTACTGCTGTCATCCACCCCCCTCCTGCTCACTTCCTCTCATTCTTCAATTATTTTAGCCCCTGGATACCTGATTCTTTACATTCCCCCCTTTCACCATTCTTGCCAAGCTCAACATCTGCAACAATCTGCTCAACTTCCTGGCCTCCCACAGCCAAGCCTCCTGTTTTGACAGTACCTGGAATTTAACTTGAGGTGGCAGAGTGACAGTACAGAGAGGTCAGTGCCATGGAAAGATCAGTCTATTACCGATGGTTCTGGAAAGGAGAGAGGCACACTTTGTCATGCAGGGCCACATGGGCAAATACCAGGACAAGGGGAAAGCACGGCCAAAGGCTTCACTGCAGTTTCTGCGGGAAGAAATAATCGGGCAGGGTGGCAAACTGAAGCACATTTAGAATTGGAAAGTTGGATCATTTCAGTTGGCTGGGGAACATGAGGGTTTTCTCTAGTTGTTCAGTCTCTAATCATGGGGTAACACAGAGCAGGGCAAGGTTGACTGTGTGTGAGTTAGATAGTTGGGATGTGGACTCTGGATTGGTTGGTTTACAAATGAAATTGATAAGCTAAAACACACACACACAAATGAAAGGTAAGCTCCAGGTAAGTCATTTGCTGTCTTTCGGAATTAACTAGCTCTGCGAGGGGCGTTCTCTCCAGGATCAGCAAGGCCCCCCAGATGTCAAAACGTCATAAAACATAGAAAATAAAAAACATGAGTGACTTCTAATCCTATGTCAGAAGACATCTGACAAGGTTTTTTTTTCTTTTTTTCTTTTGTTCACCCACTCCCTGGTAAAAAGTGCAGCCGCACCTTTCTTACAGGAGAAATCTCATCACTTAGCTTGTGAACAAGGTGAGGAACCGAAATTCAAGAAAGTGGGAAAAGAGCGGCGCCTGTGGCTCAGTGAGTAGGGTGTCAGCCCCATACACCGAGGGTGGTGGGTTCAAACCCGGCCCTGGCCAAACTGCAACAAAAAAATAGGAGGGCATTGTGGTGGGTGCCTGTAGTCCCAGCTACTTGGGAGGCTGAGGCAAGAGAATCACCTAAGCCCAAGAGCTGGAGATTGCTGTGAGCTGTGACGCCACGACGCTCTACCAAGGGTGATAAAGTGAGACACTGTCTCAAAAAAAAAAAGTGTGAAAGACCATCATCTCTGACACTGAGGAGAGGCTAAATGGGAAGATGCATAATGGAAAAAAAAAAATTCAATATAGGGTTGCATGGTTTGCAGCAGCAGAAATGAGAAGGGTGGAAGGAGAGAAAACATTTTCTACTGTGAGACATGCAAGAGGAAGCCTGCACTTCAACCTGGAGATTGCTTCAAGAAGTATCACTCTCAAAAAAATCATAAGCAAAAATAAGAAAAACACTTTTATTTTTTTGAGACAGAGTCTCACTTTGTTGTCCTCAGTAGAGTGCTGTAGCGTCACAGCTCACAGCAACCTCAAACTTCTGGGGTCAAGCGACTCTCTTGCCTCAGCCTCCCAAGTAGCTGGGACTACAGGTGCCCGCCACAATGCTTGGCTATTTTTTAGAGACGGGGTCTCACTCTTGCACAGGCTGGTCTCCAACCTGTGAGCTCAGGCAATCCACCCACCTCAGTATCCAAGAGTGTTAGCATTACAGGCGTGACCAACGCACCGGCCAACACTTTAATTATGTAACCTAAAATACATTTTTAAAAATCATCAGGTGAGTTCATTTTTGTTTTTCTCTTTTAAAACTGTAGGATAATTATAAGTAATACACCAACCTCTTTCCAGCCCCAAATAAATAAGAGCCGGGGACTATGCTGGTGATAAGAAGACACACTAAGAAAGCAGCTTCAAGTGGTGTAGCAGGAAAACTCGGCCTGGCCCCCGGAATCTGGACGAGAAGTAACCTAGGCAACCAATGACCAATAGAAAGACACAGCCAATGACCAATAGAAAAGGGGAATCCTACCTGCAGATACAGAGAAGCCAATGAAAGACTTGTAACCAATTTCTAACAGAATATTTACCCTGCTGCGGACCTTTGGGTCTCCAGCTCTCTCACCTTTTCTCCTTCATGAAGGGAACCCACTTCCAACTCTTTTTGGAAGCGCTCTAAACTTTTCTTTATTCTTCCTAAATAAAATCTCTTTATTACCCTGAAACTCGTATAGGTGACTTTTGCTTTCTATCCACACTGCCTGTGCGCTCCAGTTTTATCTTCAGTTTCCACTCAACTTTTGCTTTTGGTTACCGCTGTGCCTCCGTTGAACTTTCTAGCTCAGCTGAGTAACCAAACCAGGTCAACTGTATTCCGGGAACAGGGACGCCCAACCCCCCACCAGGTGACAGAAAAATTGGATTGGAAAGGGTTAATACACCTCCTCAACTCTTTGTCTTCTCTTTCACCCCATCTCGGCCACCTGCTCCCTTGACCTTGACATCATCAGTACTGCTGTCACCTCTGGAAGGTCTATTTCAAAATTTCCACCCTCTAATCACCACCTCCTCCTCCTCCTGCTTGGCTTTCTTGTTGACCCCATGTGTTCCACTGGACCAATGATCTTGCCACTTCTTCCTTCAGTGTAGGGCATGTGGTGTGTTCACTATCCTCCTGGCTACCTTAGAGTTCATGGTCCATCACTTATGTACAAACACTCACACGAGCCTTGTCCCTTTCTTTCTACTTTGTACTTGACTGGCAAACCCCAGCTCTAATTAAACCCAACTGTCTCTCCCCATCCCTGCAACCTGAGCGCCTGAACATTGTTGGAATAAATACTGACTAGAAGGGCAGCGCCTGTGGCTCAAAGGAGTAGGGTGCCGACCCCTTATGCCGGAGACGGCGGGTTCAAACCCAGCCCCGGCCAAAAAAAAAAACTGCAAAAAAAAAAAAGAAAAAAGAAAATACTAACTAGAGATAGAAGGCGCCTGCCTGGTCAAAGAGACTATAGAGTAGGCGTCCTCAAACTGTGGCCCATGAAGCGATGTGAATTGTGTTTGTTCTCATTTTGTTTTTTACTTCAAAATAAGATATGTGCAGTGTGCATAGGAATTTGTTCATAGTTTTGTTGTTGTTTTTTTTTTAAACTATAGTCCAGCCCTCCAATGGTCTGAGGGACAGTGAATTGGCCCCCTGTTTTAAAAGTTTGAGGCCGCCTGCAAGAGTTGGGAGAGAATTATAGCCTGTTGGAAAAGAAAGTTAGGAAAAGCCCTGAAGCAAAACAAGAAATTTTGGCTGGGTGTGACCTAATTCACCAAGTATGCTCTGTTCCTGAAAAATGTAATGTCTAGCTGGTGACACCTGACCTCTAGCCAGTGAATGATCCCCTCCACAAAAAACAATGATAAGGATTCCTGTCACAGAACAACGTACACCATGGTTGCCACAAAAATCATGAGACTAATAGATGTCATACCATCACTAGTAAAATAACCATTGATAATCATTGGTACAGGCTTGGTGCCTGTTGTTCAAGTGGAAGGCGCCAGCCACATACACCAGAGCTGGCAGGTTCAAATCCAGCTGGGCCCTGCCAAACAACAATGACAGCTACAACCAAAAAATGGCTGGGTTTTGTGGCCGGCGCCTGTAGTCCCAGCTACTTGGGAGGCCGAGGCAAGAGAATCGCTTGAGCCCAGGAGTTGGAGGTTGCTGTGAACTGTGATGCCACTGCACTCTACCCTGGGTGATAGCTTGAGGCTCTGTCTCAAAAAAACACAAAAAAACCCCAAAATCAAATAATAATAATCATTGGTACAGAGTAAAGAAAATTGTATTTATATGACAACTGAGGCAATCCACAACCAACAAAATCAGGACAGCACGCCTGGAGGCTTAAGGGGACCCAGTGGGAATTCCACATAAACATAGGAGGGATTAGAATGAAAACACATTTGTGTGCTGTCTTTGTGTGGTTTCTCCTCTCACTTGCAAGAGTGACTCTTTTCCACTCTCTGTAAAAGCTTACGTTGCTTTCCTTTACTCTTTTTCTTCACTTTAAATAAAAACTTTGTTCTATTCTGCTACATTGGAGTCCCAGCTATTTCATTTTCCACTCCCAGTTTCTTGCTCTCCCTTTGACTCAGATGAACTTGCTAGTTCTGCTGGGCGAACCAAACCACGTCCACTGAACAGCTCACAGGTGAACTCTCACCTCTAACGAATACCACGACCATATTTTGACCCAGATCTCAAATGGGCAATCAACACTATATAAAAATCACTCCATTTTCCTAATGGAAAGGTCTTTCTTCCTCTTCCAACAGAAAACTCTACATCTTTTCTGTTTTCTTCAAAACCTCCCGCCCCACTACACTCTCAGCTGATGGTGTTACTCCATATATCAGTAAGAAAGAAAAGAGGCAATGGATAAGGACAACTGCACCTTCCCAGCATGAGTTCACCTGCCTGGCTGGGCCCCTTGCTAGCAGTGTCCCTTCTCCCACCAGAGATAGGTTGTTTGTGAGCCCCTCCCCGCTCACCTACTAAGGAATGCCTTCCCACAGCAGCCCCTCTCTCTGGCACCATCTCCCAAGGAGATCATCATCATAGAAACACGCCTTACAAAACAAAACTAAGCCCTTCTTGGACCCCATGTGCAACTGGAGTCACCACCCCATGTCTGCTCCCCTCACAGCCAGAAGAGTTTCCCATATTCCTCACCTCCCTCTCCCTTCAACCAAACGCTCCTGCTCTCTTCTCCATTAAACAGCTCTTAGCTAGGTCACCATTGCCATCAGAATAAAGTGCAGGGACTTCTCTCAAGCTTACAGGTGTCCAGTCCTGCCCTCCTGCCTTCCTCCCCCACCTCTCCTTCCTCTCCTGGGGCCCCCTCTGGTGCAGCCACACTGGCTTTCTGCTGCCCAGAACTCCATCTCATACCTGCCCTTGGGCCTTGGACCTAATACAGAAGTCCACTTCAGTCCATTCTTCCCCTCATTCAGATTTCACCCCAGACATGCCCTCTTCAGAGAAGCCTTCCCTAATCGTCGTAAGAATCTTATACCTACCTTTTAAAAACCCGGGTAAGGCTATTGGTTCCTTTATCCCTGCTGGAATTATCTCATTTTCTTAGGCTTGCAGGTGCTAAATAAACACAAATACTAAATAAACAAATAAGTAAACCCTTACTAAAAGCTTTACCTAACCCCAAAATAGAAGAAAGGAGGGGTTGGACCCCAGCTCTCAGGGCCAGGGCCTGTCAGTCAAGCCGCTGAGACGCCTGGCTGACAGCCCAGGAGCACCCTTCCCAGGCACAGCTGTGGGCCTGGTCCACAGCTCCCCAGCAGGTGCTGTCTGTTAGGTGTCAAAAGGTAGAAAGGTGCCACAGAGAACCAGGCTGAGCAGAATTAATAGCAGAGATTTATTAAGAGCATCTGCAAGCAGGTGGGCTGCCACTAAAGATGGAAAATGGTGACTCACTGAGTTAGGGTAAGGGGCCTCCTTTAAAACAATTCAGAGTGTGGTACATTCATGGGCACAGCTCAGGAGGTGGCTGGCTTGCTAAGACAGAGATCGAAAGTCATCTGCTGGAGGTCCTGCTGGAGGGTTATGTGCTGTGAATCTTCCACAATGTGGAAGAAAGTAACAGAACTAGAAGAGCAAGGAGAGCTCTTTTCTTTGCTTAACCAACGTCCAGACCCAAAGAAAGACTAACAAGTTGCATTTACTTAAGAATGGTTAGGTGTTGCGTACTGGCATGAGAGAGGGACCTCTCACGACCTGGCACAAGGAGGGAGTGTTGACCTGAGTGGAAATGGTGGGAAATTGAGAAATGCAAAGCCATGAAAGACAAGAGGCACCAGTTAGGATGATGCCGGGAGGGCTGACGCAGCTGATGACTGTAGCCAGCCCCTGAACCGTGGAAACAGATTTATACAGTATCTTAACAAGATCGCATAAATCTTAACACATGGGGTAGAGATCAACCTTAAAGAGAAAAAACTGTGTGCTTGTCAACAACAAAATATACATGGGCTATCTGACTTCTGACAGGTGAAAATAATGTTAAGGGAGGGAAAGTGGTGAGGGTTGCTCCCTGAGCATTTCCCAGGCTGTGGAGGCCCTGCCAGCCACAGCCCACTCACATAGAGAAGAGAAAAACTAACAAGTTCTATTCTTTATTTAATGCTTATTTAAACCCCTCTGAGGTAGAGACTTAATGAGTGTTTATAACCTCCTGGAGGTAGGGAAAGACTAACAGGGTCATAGTGGCCTGGCAGCAGGAGCAGGCCCCAACCCTGGGCCACCCTGGCTCAGGCCAGCCCCTCTCACACCTGGAGTAGGACATTCCTAAGAAAAAGGAGAATCCCAGTGGGGGAGGAAGGAAGAGGAGCAGGCACAAGAGACCTGTCACAGCCATTCCTGAACCTTGTCAAAGAGCAGTGAGTGACAAAGCACTACCTCTTATCCATTTGAGAGCCTCTGAGACAGACAGCCACCTGCTGGCACAGCTGGACTTCAGCAGCACTCTGGCCTCACACAAGGGGTAATAAGGAGGTTTGGGGATTGTATAAGCCACAGCTCTGAGAGCAGCCTCCTGAACCCACAGTCCCTATGGGGCCTTGCCTGTCTCCATGTTGCCTGAATTTCTTTCTGCAGTGGATCCTTGGTGATGGAATCAAATGCAGTGAGTGACCTGCCCAAATAGAACCGACCCACCCAGAAAGAAATTAATACATAGAAGGTCCCATCCAGGAAAAAGGGAATATGCCAACCCCTACCCTTCCAACCCTTTAAAATCCCATCCACCTTAACCCTTGTGCTGACTGCCTTCTCCAGCTCAGTTCACCTACACCCAGGTGGAGTAAAGGCCAACATTGCCCACACAGAACCTGGATTCCATTTCCTTTTGTTTCATGTTTTGGAGTTTTTGGGGGCCAGGCTGGTTTGAACCCGCCACCTCCGGTATGTGGGGCAGGTGCCCTACTCCTTGAGCCACAGGTGCCTCCCTTCATTTCATGTTTTAGAATAATCTTTTATTTTTCAGTCTTTAATCTCATGTGCTCTCAGAAATTTGAAGAATGAACACATGGACCACAACGATCAGTGACAAGACAGAATTTATTAGACAGAAAAAGGAATACAAAAGGAACGAAGGGCAACACAGTCTCTGGCAGTGGAAGGGGGAGACCAATGTGGGTTTCCCACCTGAGTCTTTTGTCTAGGGGTTCATATGCCACTACCATTTGCAAACAGGGAGGTCTTGGTGATACCGGACAAAGGGGGCCTGGCCACCTGTCACCACCAAACTTTGTCAGAGGGCCAGCAATTCTGGAGAATAGTGAGAGTAGTCTCTCAATTCTGTTCTGCCCTATTTTAATTTTAATAACTTTTATAATGAAATATAAGGAAACCAACCTAGAAAGTTTTAACTGTATCTGCTAGGAAGTAACATCCAAGTAGTCTCTATTTTAACAAGGTAAAATATTTAAACAACAGAAAGGTGATTTTACTTAAAGTATTTAAGGAAATCATCACAAAAAACATGTGGCTTGCATTTCCCCACGTGCATAATCAAACTTTGGTTTTAATAAACCTGCATCGATTGAGCTCTTTGCCGTCACTTGTTTTCGGTTGTCGAGATAAAATCCATGCAACATAAAGTTTACCATGTTAGCCATTTCAAAGTGTAAAATTTATTTACAATGTCATGTTAGAGGTTGGGAGTCCCAGTTCCCTGACTCCAGTTGACCTGGTTCAATTATTCGGCAGAACTAGACAGTTCAACCAAGGCACGTGAATCCTCTTCCTCTCCGTTTGAAATTGTAACTCTTTCGTTGGCTTCTCTGTGCCTTCAGGCATTATTGCTCTTTTCTATGGGTCATTGATTATTATCCTTTTTTGTTGGTCATTGGTTACCCAGGTTGCCTCATACCTACATTCTTTTCCCGTTTTTGGCAAGAGTTGCCGAGTGGTGAATGTTCCTATGAGCCCTCCAGAATTCCTTGTGCACCAGGCCAGCCTTTCCTCCCATTCCTCTCGAAGCCCCCTTCTTTCTGTTCCTTCTCAGTTTTACAATCATTACTAATATCTAACATTCAAACATTTCATCACTACAAAAAAGAGCCTTAGTTCTGTTAGCAACCTCTCCCCATTACTCCACCCCTGTCCCTTAGCAACCTCTAATCTGCTTTCTGCCTCAATCAATTTGCCTGTTCTGGACACTTAATATAAATGTAATTATGCAATCTTTGTCCTTTCATGTCTGGCTTCTTTCACTTAGTATAATGTTTTCAACCTTAATTATGTGACAGCATGTGTTAGTACTTTATTCGTTTTTATAAGCTGAGTAATGTGAAATGCAATCTTAAGCCCCCCAACTGACCAAATAGATCCCTGCTAAGCCAAGGATACCTCAGAAAAATACCCTATAACTGAGGTGCCTGCCATGAGAAGGAAGGTCAGATATGCCTCAGCTTTCCCCTCTCCCTTCTTGAAGGTATTCTTTATAACTCATTAACAGGCCTAAGACTATGCAAGACAAAGCTTGAACCATTGGGTTTCAAGGCAATTGCTTGCATCCTAAAATGTCACAGTTTTTGGTAGCTGTCTGCATGCAAGGGAAACTAAGCCCTGATCTTTAGCATAAGACTCACTTTCTGCTTGAGAGACCTGGAGAATCATGAGAATGACATGTGAGTTGTGTACGTGCAGGAGATCAGACTGACCTCCACGGGAACATGTATATGTGAAGTGTGGCAATATCAGGCCTAATGGTCATGGGAAAGATTCTCTAGATTGCAGAGATCTCTTCTTGCTGGAGGCAGAAGTTGTGCTCAAGGTCTGTGGTTTTGCAAAAACAAAGGTGGAGGCCTTCTATCTGATCTTCTCCACGTCCTCCCCTGTCAGTGCTAATGTTGGGGAAGCAGATTTTGTCTACTTCTTTCCATTTTATGATAATAAATGTGGACCTGAGGTTTACTCAAGACAGCTCCTCCTAGACTTCCTCAGTCCCCCGACACAGACTTGTGTCAAGCCTCTTCATTCCTTGCTCCAAGCCCCTCTCACTTGGTGGCCCCATACCCCTTTATCTGCATCCCCTGTTCTTAGGGTGCTCTTGGCCAAAGAATGACTAGACACCCCTAAAGTAAGGCAAGGATGAAACAAAGTTTATTGAGGAAAAGAAAGATAGGTTTGCAGAGTAAGAAGATTTACAGAGCAAGCTACATTAGCCATAGATAGTGTATGGGCCTCCATTGTCATGACAAAAGGGCAAAGAGGTATGGGTTACAGCCAATGGTTCTGTTTTACACTGTCTGGATCAGGCCAATGTCCTGGTTCAGAGATCACCTTGGAACCAGATTTTTTTTTTTTACAGTTTTTTTTTTTTTATTATTATAGATAAAAATATGCACCATAGATGCGGCCCAACCCATCACCCTCCCTCCACCCAAACCTCCCCCCTCCCTTCCCCTTCCTTGGTCCTTTCCTCATAGTCTTGAGGTATAGTTGGGTTATAGCCTTCATGTGAAAGCTATAGTTTAGCTTCATAGTAGGGCTGAGTA
>CAUYPK010029541.1:0-45543 GCA_963574355.1 Loris lydekkerianus
GTATATATATATATGTATGTATATATATATATATACATACCACTGTTTATTAATCCATTCATGGGTTGCTGGGTACTTGGGCTTCTTCCATGACTTGGCTATTATAAATTGAGCTTCAATAAACAATTTGGTGCAAATATCTTTGACAATGTGATTTTTGGTCTGTTGGATATACACCTAGTAGAGGAATTGCAGGGTCAAATGGCAGATAATGTGTTTTCATTGCAACTGTATACCTACTACTCATATAGAAAGAAATGATATAAATATGGATTAATTTGTCATTTTGATGTATATTCTCAAGCATGTGTTTCAAGATTTTCTGTCTATAACAGTCAAAAAGAAGTAATCAGTCGGGCTGGCAATCTGGATAATTTTTTTCCTATAGACTTACTTCATTTTTCTCAAATTCACAATTATCTCTATTAAATATTTATGGAAAACTTGATATATTCATAAACCTGTTTTCTTCTACTATATATTCTAATTTAGGGATGATACTGTAAAAAGAAATGAAAAAATTGTTTCCTTTGCCTTGCAAGAGTTATGAATATTTCTAAATAGTGGCGTACGCTGCCTTTTTTTCAGACCAGCATAATCTCTTAAATTATGAAAGTATAAATAAGGGTGCATTGGAAAAGTGAATTCCTTTCTGCATCTACTTCTTCAAAATTGTCCCTGAATCATATTAACCAAACTGGAAATCTAGTATCAGTTTGACAAAATTACAGCTGATGATCACAAAACAGGCATCTCTTCCAATATCTGTTTATTAAATGCATTTTAACAAGTTACTGTTAGAGCACAGTATAGTTGTTCAAATCTGTGCACCACCTCTTACTATCTGTAGCCCTGGGTAAGTACTTAATTCTTGTGTGTCTCCATTTCTTCACCTGTAAAATGGGGATCATGATATTAGTTACTTCATGTGTTACTGCACTTTTAGAATAATACCAGGAACATAATTATTTATATAAGTGTTGTTTTTCATCATTACTCTTATCTCCAGTGTGAAATATCTATTAGAGTAAGAAGATAATGTGTTTTGATTGCAACTGTATCTATTATGCTCCAAATGAATTGGGGAGACTGAATTATAGAATTTGACAATTACAGTGATCAAATAAACAAAGAAGTGCCAAGTTTTCACTTAGCTAATTGATATGCATGTAATTACTGAGTAGTTAAAAAAAAAAAAAATACTCAATTGTATCTTGTTTCAGGATGTGTGCTTCCCCTGATAGTGTGTTACCTTTTTTGCATCTTCAGCACAGGAGGGAGAGAGTACCTTCTGAAGTTCAAATTCCACAAATGCTTCTCCTTTATCCCTGTTCCTTCCCACTGCATTATCTCTGACAATGCTTCTGTCTCTTGCTGGGGCATGGTGCAATTAGCAACAGTTAATTAACCTTACAGAAAACCTGTGTGAAGCTGATTTAAGCTCCTATTTTTTCTTTTTTCTCTCTTTGTGTCTGTAGAGCTCAGGGTTTGGGAAGAACTTCAGTCAGCAATTCTTTTTCAGTTATTATACCTACCAAAAATCCAGTGGATATTTTACATGAGATTTATTTTCCTTTTAATTTTATAAAGCTTTGAAAAAAAAAAAAAAAGAATACTTATCATTTCTTCTTTTCTCTGCATATAATTTAACTTATGCATATGATTTTTATTTCCTTGTTAGTGTTTGATTATCCCTACCATTACTTTCAGGCAAAATGAACATAATGTCTTTCTTTTAGATTCTTCTAATCTTAATAAACATTAAAAAAATGATTTGCTAGCAGAGCAATGATTTCCTAGTCAAGTATATGTGTTATGTAAATGGTCTTTGCACAAAATTGCCATTAGTTTAGATCAACTGACTTTCTAATTGAAACCACTCTTTACACAATTCAATAAAGGGGTGCAAGGTAAGAATTGGGAGTATGGACTCCAAAACTCTGTGAAGGCACAGGCCTCACTAAAAATAATGGTAGTAATTAAGCACTGTCCATAACTGCTACTCTGGAGTCACATAGCTGGCAGTCATAAAGATTCTAAACTCTCTCCATAGATGCCAGCCTTTGGAGCCTAAGGATACTTTCTGAGATATCTTCCAGGTCTATCATTCTGTTGGATTGGCTGACCCACCCAGACCAGTGGCCCATACCAAAAAACAGACTCAGCTGGAATTATGACCCTAACACATGAAAAAATTCAAAACAAGATTCTGTCCTGATGGGCTTATCCTTTATCTTATCAAACTGTCTTTAAAAACCTTGTTTACCCAACTCTTCAGGGCATATTTGAGAAATCCCTTTCATCTCCCCACTCACTGCTGTAACACCTGCTGCCTTGAAGAATTTCATTGGGTGGCAACATTATTATTTTGTTGATCATCTGGCCAAGAATAAATCAGTTAAATGTCATTGATCAATTATTTCTATAACTAATAAAAGGTTAAGGGTGTAGAATCAATAACTCATTCCAGAAATTAACACAAAGCCCCTCCCATTGAAATAAAAGGTAGTTTTAATCAGATAGTAATCTGTAAAATTTCAGACTGTTGTAATGACTTATTTTACAGTCCCAGTTGGTCTATCATGGTGGACATTCTATGTTTACTTGAAAAAATGAGTATTCTTGCAACTGTATCAATACTATGCCAAACCACTATAGAATACAGTTGATCTAGTTTCCAAAAAAAAAAAAAATACAAACATGGTCCCAATATCAGAAGTGATAAAGGAAATACTATTTCTGTCAAACCCAAATTAAAAATAAAGGGCAATATATTTTTCTAAATGTAAGGTAAATTAACAAAATAAAAATAGACATGATTGCAAGAGAGACTTTACCTAACAAATGCAATCAGTGTAACCTGGCTTATTGTACCCTCAATGAATCCCCAACAATTAAAAAAAAAAAAAAAAAAAAAAAAGTTGAATCAACTTATGTTGAAAAATAAATAAATATATAAAAATAGACCAAATCTAAGAATTTGTATTCTGCTTTTTAAAGAATTAATGATTTCTTTGTGTTTTGTTTATTTTCTTTATTAAATTGCAGCAGTTATGGAATAGATTAATCAGTAATTGGCAACTTATATTTAGCAGAGATCGTTGGTTTATATAATCTTAATGTGTACATATTAGTAAAAATCCTATTTTATTTATAACTAACATTAATTAACATCTTAGGTGCAATATCTTAGGAGCTATATGGGAGTTTGCAGACATGGTGGAAGTCATTCCAATCCCAGATGTATGCAATGGGCCCTGGTTTATGTTTCTATCTTGCCACAGGATTCCCGCATACCTGGTAAATCACTTCCTCTCTTGGCATGTATTTCATTATTTCAAAATTGCCTTCCATATCTCTGAGGATGAGTTAGTCTTCTGCAGATCTGAGAGGATTTGCAATGGTACTCCTTAGTTGGTGCTTCATGGTTATCAGTTTTTCTAATTATAATCATATAATTTCACCTAGCTAATTAACATAATATAACCTCTTAAAATAACTCATTCATAAATGAGCTCTCTCAAATTCTGAGACTCCCCTTACTTCCCACTTTAGGACATTTTCTCACATCATTATAAAGATAACAGCTTTATGATTATCCAAAATTAATAAGTTCATACTGTATGCACATTTTTACTAGAATAATTGAGTAGATATATATAAAAATGTATGTGTTAAGAATTTCACCAATCAGTAATCATCATGTTGTAATACTACCAATAATAACCAAACTAACTTGCTTAAAAATGATAAATTTTCATAATAATACTTTACACAATTTGTGTCTTTCTCCACTTTAGCATAGAAAAATATCTTGAATTCTTTTCTTTTGTCAATACCCCCTGAACATTCTCTGTATTTGGTTAAAAATAGGAACAAAATAACAGTTAACTTGGCTTTTTATTTATTTATTTTTTTATTTCAGAGTATTACAGGAGTGCAGTTATTTCCAACTTTATTACAGGGGCTCACATAATTTCCAACTGTATATTTTAAGTTAATATTATGTTATGTCAGTATGGCTACCTTTATGACAGAATAAGTAATTTACAAATGATAAATGTTTGCATGATAGATACTTGTTTAGTAATTTTTTGCTAAAAAAGCAATGACTTTAATCATATTCATATTTTAACAAGATCCATATTTTTCTCCTCTTGATGACATTGAATGTTCAAGTCAAGATAATTAAATATCAGGGAAAAAAGAATTAAGTGTGACCATTCACAACAAACAAGGAAAAACAAAATATGGAAATCACTAAGACACAGATTTGAGGGAAAGTTTATTTTTTGTTATATATAATGTGTCAATTTTTATATTCCATATTCTTTTGAATTATTTGATGTTGACTGAGCAATCATATTGCTCATGGTACATGGTACCATATACCATGATAATAATTTATAGACCATATGCCATTTTATCCTTTTTTGATTTATTTATGAAATTAAATCCATTGATTAGATGCAAACAATTTTCCTTACATATTGAAAGTCTGTGGTTCTTTAAAACTGTGAGTATGGAGTCTTTCTCTAAGAACCAAAGCTTTCGATTTCACCGCATGTTTTTAAGTTTTATCCTACAATGTAGATACCATAAGATGATCTCTACCAAATGAAGTAAAAAAATTTTGCCCAGCTACATTTCAGCAATTAGAAAACTACATAAAGTTTATAATCTGGTAAACTAAACATACCTCAGTAGCTAAAGAAAATTGGTCCAGAAATGGAAATACTATGAAAAAGAATGTCAATTTTATAAAATAAACTAAAAATATTTAGCATTAAAATACAAAAATATGAATCACACATGGAGCATTTCTGTACACTGAAGTTAAATCAGCCATTTATAATTTTTTTAAAAAATTAACTTGTAGCAATCATCTTGCTCAAACTGAAAATTATATTTCATTTGCCAGTGTCTTACTTGTTGCAAAAACTCTTATTTTTAACACAAGAAATTGACAAGTCTTAAAACATGTAAGGAAAGCAGCTGTTTTAGTGTTTAAACCCACAAAGCTGAAGTTTCCTCTTGTACTATTCTTTTAATTCTATACATATAGAGCTAGGACATTACAAACAATGTAATAGGAGTTACATGTTTATGGAAAAGACAATGGCAATGATTAACACAACAAATAAAAAAGCAATGGTTTTAATGCATACATTTTAATATTTAAGAGTGATGTATATATACAAAAAATGTAAGTGTATATATTCAAAAATACATATATTTTTACGTAGCCTCCTTGCTGTTTTACTAAATTCGCTATCTTTTTTTAGATGCAATAACATTTTACTAAAAATTCCTTTAATAACAGCACATTTTGGACCAAGATAAGCTGTAATTTTCTATAATCAGTATAATTGTACTTAAAGCTAACCCAGTCAATATGATCTTTCAAAGCTACCTTTCCAACACCAGTTGGAGATTTAGTGCTCCTTCAGCTTTTGGCACAGAGGTCCCTACTCATCTTTCATTTTGCATTTTAGTTTTCAGTGTGTATATTTTAGATGTTCTATGACATCTTTATGAAGCCTACAAATTATCTCTTCATTTTTATTCAATTACTCTGGAAAAGTCAACTTCATCTTCCTTTAACATGTAATTAAAATGGAATCTTTTACTCTCACATTATGTTTAGAGACCTTTTAGTCATATCTAAATGTATTTATAACACAAACATTTATTCTCTAACCTTTCCCAATCAACCATGATTTAAAAAAAGTACTTACTGGTCTTTTAGTAGAAAATATCCTCTAAATTCCCCCAGTGTCTATTATGCCATTCACAATTATGTCCAGTTCATCGTGATTACCCTTAACATAGGAAATGCAATGTTTTGATGTTAGCAATAATTGGCAAAAATCTTGTGCCCTGTGCCAAACCTTTTATAAGAGATTACAATTTCCTAAATGGAGGGAGACATATTTTTTCAGGTCAAAAAGAGTTTAATATAGGCATTCAAATATTACAACCAAATATATATACCCACAGCCATTAATACATACATTCACACTTATACTATGTAACTTTTTTTTTTTTTTTTGCAATTTTTGGGTGGGGCTGAGTTTGAACCCGCCACCTCCGGTATATGGGGCCGGAGCCCTACTCCTTCTAGCTACAGGCGTCGCCCTATCCTATGTAACTTTTATATATAATATAAAATTTTCCTATTTATTTATTAAGTTAAGGATACAACGATCAGTAGTCTGTATACATTAGCTTTAAACATCTCAATAAATGTTCTTCTCCCCTTTTAGAGTTGAAAAAAACCAACTTATTCAGCTTGTTTTATGGGACTAACCTCACAAAGATGGAAAGAATCAGAGAAGATTCAAACTCCAACTTCCTAACTCACGGTTTTCTACTGTATCTTGCTTCTCTGTACAACAATACTCTGTCCCTGTTATTTTATTTTTTGTACTGATCACCCCAAACTTTAAAGATCATTTCTAAAAACAAAACAAAACAGAAAAACTCTTTCTAGTAGCCTTGCTGCTTTGAGAAACAATGTGGCCACTGAGCAGAGATCTGAAGTCGCATTTCAAATCACCTGCTCACTCACTAATGCCTACAATTCCTCTGGTTACTCTTAATCACTGACTGCTGGTGGGAGCTCCACCAACAGCAGGAAAAAAATGGTTTTCCTTTTCCTTCCCTTTCCAATGGGACCTCTGTGCAACCCGATGCTCAGATGCTGAAGTCACTGAAGTATTTGCCAATAACCTATAGCACATCCTCTGCATGCTTTAAATCACCTCTACGATAATACCTGGTATAATGAAAATGCTGTGCAAACATTATCCTGTGTTGTTTTTTTTTGTTTGTTTTTTTTAATCTATTTTTTACTTTTTTTCCAAACATTTTCACTCTGTGTTTGGTTAGATCCATGGCTGCAGAACCCATGGATGTGGAGGCCTGACAGTATATCTGTGTACTTATTTCAATCTTATTTCAATAAACTCAGCCTCTCAGAATGGAAGATTTCAAGGGAATGTTTTGAATGGGAATGAAGGACTGAGTTGCTCGGAAAGTAGAAACTCAAAGAAGAAGGAAGCCATCATACAAGCATCAGTTCAATGCATTAATGCCCCACCTGGCCCCCATTAATAAGAAAAAGTTGTCTTTCCCAAAGGGTTGAGCTTTTTACCCACAAGAAAAAAGCTCTATTTAGAAAAATGAATACAGTGGCTTCTTAAGTAAAATTGTATTTGTATTTCTGTGCTTTAGAGTCTGAATGTGTTAAAGCAAAAAATATATAAAGAGAGGGAAAAAAAAATATTATAAAACGTCTGTGGTGTATCTCACATGCACTTGCACCATTTGATCATGGACCTTGGGCAGTGAAAACTTGTATGTTGCTGCACTTGGAGAATGGATGTTGACTGAAGAATGCTGACTTAATGGGTTGATGCTATTAATCCACTCTGTTACCTGCTCATGACGCCCAAGGGATTCTGGCCCGACATTTTAGCTATGTCTACTTTCTCTTTTTTTTCCTCTAGGCCACAGTATGAAATAACTGAAGTCTGTGCTTAGGGCATCATAGCTCTCAGAAAACTGTCAAAATAGCTTTAATTGCTAAACAAAATTTTTGCTGACAGTATCCCCAGCAAGTACACCTATGCCTTGCTTGCCTGGCGTTGCTGGATAGCTGAACTTTTCAGACTTATTCAAATACCTTTTTAACAAAAATTTTATTTTATTTTATTGTAAAAAATTCATTGGAGTCCTGTCTGAAAAAAAACAATAACCATGGTAGAAATTCCAGGAGAAATAATTTTAGAGGGGAATGGATTGCCCTGGTGTTGGAAAGAAGAAAGGGGCGGATCAGACGTAGTAAGGATTTTAAGAGGACTAGTTACCTGAGACCAGAAATGTGCTATTGCTTCAGGACCACAAGCCAATACCTGCCGCTAAACTGCTAGAGCTCTAGGAGCTCCACTGCTTCAGACTATGAGAAACAGTGGCATCTGAGCAGGAACCCACATTCCCTCTGAGGATGTTCCAACCACCTGGCAACTCACGGATGCCTACAACCATGTCCATTGCTCATAGTCATCTGCAGCTGCTGGGAACACCACCAAAAGCAAGGGAAACAACAACAACACCAATAACAAAAACAAGAACAGTTTTCCTCTTCCTCTACCTTCCAATCTCTACAATTAGCTTCCATTAGTTGTGCAATTCAGGAAACTTGGGAGAGGCGCCTGAGAAATATATCGCCCAACTGCAGAGTGAACAAGGAGCTTACAGCAAACAGAGAGGACTCTAAGTGATTTATTTTATTTTATGATTTTACTTTACTCTTTTTTATTCTAACCATTGATTCATTGAGATGAAGTCTACAAAGTGCCTTTGGCAGTGATTTGACCATTATAAAGTTAAACACTAAAGGTCAATTTCATAGGTGAAGTTCTGGCTAAAATCAGTTTATATTTTCTTGCTTTCTCTAACAAAGGCAACTGAATATAATTTAACTTTTTCCTGATGACTAAAGGTTAACTTTAGAACATCAGTGTTTACAGTGGGATCACTGTCTTCAAGGCCTTTTGAGATGCAAAATGATGCTTGCCCTAATGCTAATAATTCCACACTCCTACAATTTTGTTTTGTCTTCAGCTTCTGTCTTGTCAGCAATACTTGGTGTGCTTGTCAGTATATGCCATTTAGTAGTACTCTTACTGTTTCTAATTTTTAAAATGGATTTGTTGTACGTCAAGATAACTAGGATTTCTTTATTTGTATTTTAGAACCAGAAAATCAAAATGAAACCTAGTGGCAGCCCATGAGAGCTTCCCTCCTGAGCAAAATGATGGAGAGTACCTGTTCAGAGATCATTTTTGTCTATTCCCTGTTTTCCTCTGTTTTTCAGAGAGCTGTGGTTGTTTGCTAAGTATCCTCCAGGTAGTTGAGATGTTAATGTAATATTGGCAGCCAGCAACAACAGGCTTATTTTGTGAATGGCCTAAGGTACATTCTGAACGATTCATCTCATAATAAAAATTATTCCATAGTTGAAAGAAATAAATCCTTTGTCTTTATGAATGCAATGATGGCTTCTATTGAAAATTAGCGAAAGTTTATTGTGCTTTGCAGACTATAAATAGGAGTTAGGGACTCGGAGAATCACAGAAATTATTTTCACGCATTTTGTCTAGATCTTACATTAAATGTCTGTACAACGTGTCTGTGTGTGTGTGTGATATGTTTATCTATTATCTGCCTACAGCTTGTTGGATGAGAATAGAGAGGTTAAGAGACTGAAGAAAAGAAAATTGGAAAGAAAATATTTTCAATGGGACCTAAATCTAAAGATATCACCAAGGAAAGCTTCACATTTCCCTCTAATGGAGGGAAGGACACTGTGATCTCCTATCGTTAATTGTCCACATATGAAAATAACATGATTTTTACTGATTCCTTTTATAGTTCTGTCCACCTTACATTTTGTATCTTCTTACTGTCATCATATTATCTTATTCTTAGCATTTAAAGAATCGTCCCTCGGGCTTAATGAGTGAGATTATGCTTTCCTAACATCAATCAGCTGCCTTTCCCATGCCTCTATCTCTCAAGGTTATGGAAGTTGAAAAGAACATAATTGTGTGTACACAGCACTGAGGCACAGGGTCACACTAACCAATGAGTGACAAAGTCAGTACAAAACCTCAAATCACTACCAATCCATGTTTGAAAATCCTTGGAAATTTATAACTTGGAGAAGCATAATTAAGACAATAATTTACATAATAAGGGTAGCATATTAGTTTTCTATTATTGCTAAAAAAAAAATCCATAAACTTAAAACAACACAAATTAATTTTCTTACAGTGCAGGTAGGTGAGAAATATGACATAGTTCTCCCTTGGCTAAAATAAGGTATCTGGATGGCTAGCTCTTTCTGGAGGCTCTAGCAGTGGTTCTCAACCTGTGGGTCGCTTTTTAACAATGAAAATACATTGCTGCATTAGGAAGATGGAGGACCACTGCTAGGGAAGATCAGTTTCCTTGCCTTTACCAAATTCTACCAGCTGACAACTTTCCTATGCCCATGGCCCACCATTCACCCTCTCCAAAATCAGGGATGGCTAATTGAATCCTTGACACTCAGTATCATCTGACCTCTTCCTTAGTCACACCTCCCCTGACTCTGTCCCTTTTGTCTCCCTCTTATAAAGGGGCTTCTGTTATTACATTGGGCTCACCAAGATACTAGGATAATTTCAATATTTTAAAGTTAGCTGATTGACAAATTTCATTACACCTGCAATTTCAATCCCCCTTTGTCTTTTAACGGACCTATTTACAAGCTCTAGGGATTAGGGCATGGACATTTTGGTGGGGTCATTTTTCTGCCTCTACTAGTCAGGAAAGGTAATAATACATATAAATGGTCCCATAGTTTAATTTTCTTGTCATGAAAAGCCTATAAGGTAGGAAGTAATAGCTTCATTTTATAAGAGAGAAAATGATATCCTATGGGCTTTTAGTTTTTAATTGGTGGAAATTTTTAAGAAATATAAATATAAAACCTAAGGATTATGCTTTTAGTCTTTAAAAGATAATTCAATGAAGTTAAGAGGAAACATTACAGTTTTCTATTGGGGAAACCCACAAAAATGTATATTTTAAAAAGCTTGTTTAAAATAAAATAAAATAAAATAAACTTCCATTTTGTGATTTTGTGGAGGAAAGAAAAGAGGAAAGAAAAAAGATGCTAACCAACTCTCACCCAGTAAGAATTTATAAATGAATGTTACTTTAAAATAGCTTTACTTCCTATCTTGAATGTTTACAGTAGGATCTAAGATCTAAGAGTAGTTTAGTGATACAAGCATGAATGAACAAATAAACATTGAGCCTTAGTTTGTGCAATAATTTCAATTGCAAATTGTCTCCTTAGACTTCTGCTAACATTATTTACCCTCTCTGAAATGCAGTTTCCATATCAGTAAATAAATTTAATATTTTTTACCTTGCAAGGAAGTAGTGAGGAATTAACTGTGAAATAACATAAAAAACTAACTAGGACATAATAAGTGCTCAATAAACTATAGCAATTGCTAGCATTCATTGTCCCTAGAATTTTCCCCATCCTGACAGGACATAATGCTGTATTGTCTGGCTAACAACAACAAGGAAGGGCTATGACATGGCTGTTCCCAATTCACAGCTTAACTACATATATTTTTATTTAGAATGTGAAAATATTTCTCATATTTAAATTTTCTTTTATTTCCCCCCGCAAGCTAATAACACAAAATAAGAAAATCAATTCACTCCAAGTATTCCTTCAAGCAGTGAATTCCTTTTGGAGTTTGATATATGCATTTGAAAAAAATTACTATTTAATGAATTGTTTGAAGAAACAAAGGTAAATCATAAGTGGATTTGACATATATATAAAATATCAGCTCTTTGACATATATATATAATTGAAGAGAGCAATAAATGTTTATTTAATGGGTCAAATTGTGTAGATTTTTTAGAGTTTATCATTTGTAGAATTTGGAGATGATAATACCCTCAGTGTCACCCTGAAGTGACTTAGAGCACCAGTGCCTGGCAGGGGCAGGCAAACCAGGGTTACAGATCCAAGAAGGCTTAGAAATCTGAGGCCCATAACATGGGTACTTGTTGAATTACATTGAACTTAAAACATCAGTGAAGACTAGATATAATTACCAGACAAAATTGTGGTGAAAGTCATGTGCTCTGGTGCTATTGCACTTCTAAAAATAATCTAATCTATATTAGATTATATATTTCTAACATTATCATAAATTTAACTTTCCAGTTAATTTATAATTCTAATAAGGGCAAAATGCTATCTCTTAGAGAGAATATATAGTTATAGAAATTATTTCTATAAATACTATATAATAATTTTTAATTAAGTAACCCATTATTTCTCCCATATAAGGACTAATATAGGTTAAATAAGTGTACCAAAGTTTAAAGTTTTTTTCAGATGTTACAAAAGATAAGTGACTTATTTAACATAGGGGGTTTTGTTAAATAAAAAGAGATTTTTAAATGACATTAAAGATAAAGCCTTAAAACAATAAAATAATAGTTTTTTAATAGTTTAAGTCATACCTTTGTATTTAATTTTATTTAATACTTGCTGTATCTTTCAACTATGTGATAAGAAGACTTACATAGAATATGAATAGATTTTTCCCTGTTAAATTGAAGCAAGAAATTCCTTATTTTATGTAGAGTATCATTAGAAATTATACAAGAACTGATTCTATGCTTTACATACATGTTTTATTATTTTTTAAAATTTTTTTATTGTTAAACCATAGCTGTGTACATTAGTGCAATCGCCTGTACCCATTCTAAGATGCACGATTTTATCAACTATAACATTTTCTGCAAATTTCCCTTAAAATTAGCTACTGTTTAAGGTAATTCAGTATTTAAATTGTAATTAATTCACTAATTAAAGTAGTTAATCTTGTGTCCATTTTATGCTACTGTGAAATTCTAGAATAAGGTCACAGAAATTGCCAAGGTTTGGAAATTATATATATATATTCACACACACTTGTGTATATATATGCATATATGTATGTATACAGCATAAACAAGCAAATACCGATAAAAAAGTCATCTATTCATCTATATTTATTAGTCAACCAACCTCTTAAGGATTATAAATATAAAGAAATGATAATACAGGTAGTCTCCGAATTATAAACTGGATAGATTCTGTAGGTTTGTTCTTAAGTTGAATGTATATGTAAATTGGAGCAAGTACATTTACCTACCAGTAATAGCCTCTGTCAGTAAGTGTGAGTTGTTGTGTATCAGTTGGATGCTTCTAACTTGGAGACTGCCTATAAACATATAGATATACTTACCTAAGGATTTAAGAATATGAATTTAAGGCTGCCGATTAAGTTAAGGACTTAACCCAAGGTCTTGACCCTGACTGGCACAATTTTGAGGATATTTGTGTAATAAGGAGGACATGCATGGTTTCACTGATATCCTGAAGGCACCACTAGCCCTATTGACTTGCCGTGGAATGTAGCTCCTCATTTTCACAGTGCAGATGCCACTGTTACACTGTGGCATTGACATGAGGTATCTAATACAGTGGCTTAGGGAAATCCTATTCTTTGGTCTTGTGTATTTGGGCCGCATTGGGCCAAAGTGGTCCTAAATGATGTACATAAAATTACATTCATCCTTCACAACAACAGTGAGGCAGTGATTACCATTAAAATTTCAAAGAGGACATTTTGCAAATTTTGATAAACTATAAGAAAATCCTAAGAATGATGAAATCTACACACAAAGAATAACATGAGTATGGATCAGACTGTGCTTTAGAGTCATTTACTTGATACCACAAAGTTAATAAATGGAAAGAGAGATTTAAAATCCGGGTTTATGTCTCAAACCAGGTGTATGATAGCATTAATAACAATTGAATGCAATCCTAGTGCTTACTATCTCTGCACTTTACGTGAATTCATTTACTCATCAGAAGGCCACTCTGTAGTAGTCCTCTCATTCCTAGTTTACAATGGGAAAACTGAGGCAGCAAAAGATTTAAAAAGGAACCCAGATCACCCAAATATTAAGAATATTAGAATTAGAGGTAAATTTCAAATAGCTGCAAAGGTCATGGTTTTAACCGTATTTACTGTCTTTGGTAGCTATATGGGCTTAACTGTATCTCCACATCTCATTGTGCATTAGGGCTATTGCTTGCTTATTGGCAATTATCTTCTTTAATTTAAAAGAAAAATGCAAAATAGTAAATATTTACTGAGCATCTAACTGTCATATAAAGTATCTTGTGAAGTATAGGGAAGAAGGCCAGCACATTGCTTTGCTTCACAGAACCTGCTTAGTAATTATTTAATTCATTAATGAGCATACTACTCTATGGACTGATTACAAAAAGACCCTTGAACATTCAAGGAAAGGTAAGGATAAAATTCCATGCACGTTATCAGAAACAGAAATGGCGAAATAAGTTCAGATTGTTTCTCCTGAAATATAAGAAAGACCACTGGACACATGTTAACACCTATTTGCCGATTGAGATGAATTAAACCTTTACGTTTTCAAGAATGTTTCTAAAATGTACATTGGTGTCATATTCTGTAAATGTGTTCAAAATCAGGTGATACCACCATTCAAATTTCATACCCAGTTTGATGAAAAGGATATAAACACATTCCAAACAAAGTCTCAAATTAGTAATGTGAGCCTGATTTTATCAGCTTCTGACAGCTTAATATGCTGAAAATAGTGGGGTACATTTTCAAAGCAGCACGCTCTAATTTACTCACATTTATTTTAATGTGAGTTGACCCAAGAGATTGCCACAAAACACTTTGAACACTTACCCAACTGTGTCTTTCAAAGGGAAGAAAGCATTAATTGAACTAAAAAAGGAAAATAATCACTTAACCTTAGCCAAAAAGATGAGCTTCAGTTTTGCTTAATTTCTATGTTCTTATGCTTTGGTGAAATATCACAAATAAGAACCACCTTAAAATTGTTTTTAAACATTTAATCATATATTGCATGTGTCATGCTTCAAAAATCCATCTCAGGACATTAAGTAATGGGGGTTACTGATCTATTAAACTATCAGTCTTCATTCTTTAATAGTCAAGAATTTTGATTAGTCATAATCATGTTAATTACAATATCAAAAATTCAGCAGCACAAAATTGGGAGAGTTCTATCTAAATGGATGGCCTCTTTTCCCCAAAATTATTAACATCTTGTCATGGGCAAAATATGTTAATTTACTCTGGGTTTTAAAAATGGGTAGGATCACATCTCTAACCTAATGATTCATAAAATCATTTGCAGCTATTAGCCTATAAGGATAAGTGCTGCTAGCTCTTTTATTTCACTGCTTGGTGTGATACTATCAATTTAAACTCTATCAAGTGTGGGAGATTTATATATATACATGACATAATTCATTGAGGCCTGTCAGGGATTTTAAAATTTGCAACACCATGTGCAAATGTCACAGTATGAAATAACATTTATCCAGGTGTTCTCTAAAACCTCTCTTAAGTACCTGAGCCCAATCAGGAGTCCTATACAAGCCAGTGTCAACTATGCTATTGAAGAGTTCCATTTCACCATATGACTTTAGCCAACTCTGACCTTTTCAAAGAATGTATCCACAATCCAAAGTTTACACTGAAACAAAAAGAAGAGAGATCCATGCACAAGAGGGAACAGACATCCTTCCAGCATACTCTTTGTCAGGATACAGTATGATCTCTCTGCCAGAAAGTATCTTGATACTTAGAGAAATAATCATGTCTTTGTACTTCTATTGCCCTCTCTAATGAGGATGTGAACATGCTTACAGATTTTAATTCACAAGTCCTTATACACCTCAACACCTTTCTTTTGAAACCAAGTGATAAACGTCTTTTAATTATTAAAAATTAAAAATATTAATATTAGAGAGCCTATCAAAGGCTATCATGCATATTCATGGCAATAAAACTAGAAATAGGTTTTATTATTATCTGTATGAACATGAAACATGTTGCGGAAAGGCTCTCGGCCTTGGCCATAGGCTGGATGCATCAATATGATTTTAGAAAAATTTGTTGCACAGTGCCATATGTGAGACATTCTGCAAAGCGTTAGTGTTAATTATTTAATGCAATATATCAAATGCCTAGTGCAAAATAATTGTCCATACACATACCCTGTGCTCCTGGAAGCCAGAGGAATGTATAAGGGGGTGATGCATTTACTCATGAAAGTAACATATAATTTAAGAGAAATTATACAATAATTTAAAATTTAAATTATATAAATTTAAATTATATAAATTAATATAATTTAAAAAAATTAACAAACCAGCTAATTATTATGATCATAAGTAAGTAATCCCTCTTCTGCCTCTAGATAACAATATTAACTTGGGTAGTAAGTTATTAATACTTTTCTGGGTTTCAGTTTGCTTATATTTGAAACATATCAGTATTATGACATTTGAGATGCAATAGAATTTCTTTCTAGGTTGTGGACTTAGCTAGTTACTTAACCCACCAAATCTCCATTCTCCATGTAATAAATTATTATTCCTACATTGTCAGACTGCTGTGAAGACTGAATTATTTTAAAGGACCTAGTTGTAGATATACATCTGGAGCAATCACAATTAGTATTCACACAGTTATCCCTGTGTTTCAAGAGAAACTTATTTTGTTGAAGGTATTTGGCCACACACATAATAAAGTAAGTAAATTTATTTTTACAATAAATAAATATGATAGGTCTATGTTCAGATAAGTTTACACTGTGATGTGTTGAAGGCAATCTTTTTCCTTCAGAATATTTAGGAGCTTTGAATACATGCTAAAATGCATTGTAGATCTCCAAAGGGAAAATACAGCAATATTGTGTTACTACTGGATACGTTCACAACAGAACCCCCATTTCAGAGAAGAACTTGTAGGAAATATCTTTTGCTTAAGAAATTCTGGGAAATATTATAAAAAATATCTCAGAATTAACTGGGGTTTGTGATATTAAGAGCTTAAGTATTTTATATGACTTATCTTTCATATCCTTTTTGTTTTTCCTTTTTGTTTTTCATTCTAGAATAAGTAGCAGTGAAGAACAAGAAATAAGAGGACATCTACTTTGGGACAGTTGTAAGGAGTACCTGGACTTTAAATGTATTTACCTGCATTGATTTCCTATGACATTTAGGAGGTGGGAGGAGACACCTTTTTTCATATTTGCATCTTTGTTTTCTTAAGCTTAGATTCCTTAATAAGGAATTGAAATTTAACCCTCAAAACCTTCTAGTATTGGAGCATAGGTCTTATTTACTAAATTTGTGACTCTCCTTGTCAAATAGTCTGTTTGCCACAATGGCTCTGTGACATGTCCCACCAATCCTATTAGTTATTATCATAGTCAACAGTCTTTTTATCCTCCTACCATTTAAAAAATATTTTTTAAATATGCTAATGAAATATCTGTTGAGAACTGGGCAGTGCCTATGGCTCAGTGAGTAGGGCTCTAGTCCCATATTCTGAGGGTGGTGGGTTCGAACCCAGCCCTGGCCAAACTCAAAAAAAAAAAAATAGCCAGGAACTGTGGTGGGTGCCTTAGTCCCAGCTACTCGGGAGGCTGAGGCAAGAGCATCAGAGCCTAAGAGCTGGAGTTTGCTTTGAGCTGTGACACCACAGCACTCTACTGAGGGCAACAAAGAGACTCTGTCTCTAAGAAAAGAAGAAAAGAAAAGAAATTGCTGTTGAGAATTACTTAGAGCTCATTATTTCATAGTTATAAAGTCACAAGGTTCAGAGTTGCCTCCTCAAAGTCTTTTCAAAAATTGTAAACCTTAACCAGTGCTCCTAACAATTACATTAGTTGGTTTAACTGACTTCTTTCCCCAAACAATAATTTGAATTTTTAGCTTTAGACTTTATCAAATAAATAAACTGGTACCCACGGCAATATAATGTCTCTCATTTGTAGATTTTGCCCTACCTTCTCATTTTACTATTCTATATGGCTAATGAATTTTCTAATTCATATGTACAAGGTATTGTGGTCAGCATGTCACAATCTTATGTGTAGGAATTGTTACCCATGTATTAAAGATAATGACCCTGAAGATATAAAACATTATACACACTCATCAGAACTACTGTGTGCCAGGCTACAGGGGCTTAAAGTCATTTAAGTATTTTCAACAATTCTATGTGGCTGGTCTAATTGTTGTGGTCATTTATGATAAAGTAATTAAAATATAGAGATTAAGTTACTTGTCCACTTTCACTCAGTTAATAGGCACCAGAGTGAGAATTTAACTCTAGCTGTGTGATTCCCAAGGCCACACACTCAATTACCCTCCTGTGCTGCCTCTTTCCTCTTTTTAGCTCTAACAATTCCCCAATCCTAAGGCATCCAGCCCATTATTTACTTGAAAAGTGAAATGATAAAACTGAAATGTTCAAGTCATTACTTGATCCCATTTTCTCAGGACTCTCTCAGCCAGCACCCATGTGTAGTTTCAATATATCATGATTAATCAAAGATCCATTATCAAAAAAATGTGTATTGAACACTTACCCTGTTCCTGCAATATGAGGGAAATTATGCAGAAGACAATAGGGTGGGATATGAGAAAATATTAGAACTTAGAACTTCTATTTTAGAGGAAGATAATTTTATCCTTTCAACATTTGTATTTTATTGGTTTTATAATCTTCATTATATACCATAACAGCATGCCCTTAGATTATTTACAAGTGAACATACACACATTAAAGTACTTGATCATAATTATTACTATTTTACTGGTCAGTTATATAACCAAAAAAATTTGATATGGTTCAACTAGTCTATAAGGGGTGATAATTTGATATCAAATTTTCACTTTTTCTTGAAATAATTAAAGAAAATATAAGAAAAAACAGCACATTAGAGCATTTGCTTAATATTTAGTGGGAATCTACAGTGTGTCAGGCACTATTTTAAGCATAAAGGTTACAACAGTATACAAAACATAGTTTCCTTGAATAACACCCAAATAATTTAGGGTGGACAGACAGTACATGCTGCACAAGATAAATAAATGGCTTAGAGAGTAGGTATGTGATGAGTGTCACAGAAAAAACAGGAGGGAGAAGGAAGGACGTGCTGGGGAGGATTTTGGTAGTAAATATTAAATAATTGTTTATTATGTGACCCATGAGTATTATGCCACAAACAAAATATCTAGAAGTAAAAGACTTGAAGCAGCAGAGATTTACCTTTATTACTGGCTTTGAAGAAGGAACCCTTCATGAATTCTTCAGCTGCTGGGAAACAAATTCTGCCAACAACTCAAGAGAACTTGGAAGCATATGGTTCCCTAGTCAAGTTTTGACAAGAGAATGTAGCCGGGCCAACACCTTGATTGTGGCTTTGTGAGACCCTGGGCAGAGAGCCCAGCTAATCTATGCTCAGACTCTTGACCTACAAAAATATGAACTATAGATGTGTGTTGTAGACTATAATGTTTGCTATAACAGTTGCACAGAAATGAAAATGATAATGCCAAGTTATCAGGTGAGGGAAGAGTCTGGACCAAGTCTGGGAAGAGTCTTGGCTGGACCAAGGAGAGTTTTGTGCAAATTTTTAAAAAAGAAGTTTCGACATGGGAGAGTCATCCTGTGAGCTAAAGTCTTAGGGGTAAGAACAATGCCTTTCTGCCAGACAATAAAGGCCATAGACACAGCCTTGTTCCAAGGAGCATGACTTAATGACACAGCTTCGATTCATTCCCTTTGCTGGCCCCCTGTGCCCAACCATGGGCAACGACCCTGGGTAAGATTTTAGCAGGACGAGCAAGACTAGGCAAAGAGTAATAATCTTATTCATATAATTTTCCAAACATTGATCAAAGACAAATCTAGGATTTTAACTCTAGTTGCTAAAGAAAATTAAATGTCATTGCTAAAGATGGGAATACTGAGAGGGGAATGACCTGGGTGGTGAAATAATCATGGTTATGAGAAATGCCAGAAGGTTAAAGAAACAGAAGGTGGATGTAAAACAAGTGATATATATGTGTGTGCATGTGTGTGTACATTTAGTCTCTATGATCTACATACAGTAGAATCTCCACAGTTGACCACCTCCCTAAATTGATCTTTTCCTTAAGTTGACCTAATTTGCATAGACTAGACGTACACCACATGTACGTATCTAGTAGGCCTAGTCCCTTATGATTACTACCTCTATATATTGACCAGCTTGTTACAGTCCGTTGAGCAGGCAATTTATAGAGGTTCTACTGTATTATATATTTAGTGCAGACCACTAAGCCCAAATATGTACAATTAGATGTAGGTAGCCACAGTCTCTACAAGGATTTACACAGACAATTGTGTTTTCAAATAATACAGGAAGCTAACAAATAAGCACCTGGAGAATTGACACTAGCAACAGCTTCACGACATCCTGGGGATTTTCAGGTAAAAAAAAAAAAATTATTATTCAATGGTGAACGTTTTCTCTGAACCCCTGTGGATCATTTTCTATTACCAGTTAACACTTTCAAATTACTGTATTTTTACTGCTAATATATATAATTCATTCCGAATGGAGCAGGAACTGCTTGTCTGGATTTGCAATATTTAATGCAAGCCAAGTTACTTTGAGAAAGCCTTCACTACTTATTATTTCATTCGTGTAATGATAAATAAAGAGAAACAATGAATAATTAAGAATCCAAGCTTTGCTGATTAAGTTATGGTGGCTAAATTTAATTGCTTTTCTAATAAAAATACTTTGTTAAAAATAATTTCTTAAACTTTCAAATGTATTTAAGTAAGTGAAATCTAATTTTATTACGATAGTTACTCACCTTTCTCAGCCTGGTTTTGGCACTTACTTGGCAAAGGTGTATCTCAAATTGAAGGTATCAAAGCAGAAAAAAAACATTGCAGGATTCTCCAAGGAATTGTCTCCTGTTGTTTTCCTTATTCTCATGAAAAGAACTGCATGTTGATAGTACTGCAATAAATATGTGTTTGCTCATATAAGTGAATAGGAAAAGCAGAACAAATGCCTGAAATTGGCAATGTTGATAATTACCTTCTGAAAGCTGAGTAGAAATTCTTCTTTAAAAAAAATTATCTGAAGTAGTTTTTTTTTTTTTTTTTCCCTTCCCCTCTCTCTTTCTAGTTACTTCCATCAATAGTAAAAAAAAAAAAAAAAAAAAAAAAAAAAAAAAAAAAAATTGAATGAGGATATTATTCACAATAATTTCTTTGGTTAAAAAACTAAAATAAGGATCCTTGAATTTTTTTAATTTATGGTTGTGTATTGAGCAGGATTATTTGCATCCTTGATATATCATTTGTAACCTAAGAAAGTTTTCCAATTTAATATTAATTATTATACTAATTACAAAGATGCCATTGAAGGGTTAACATACCATTCTGAAAAACAACTTCTATCTATTAAATCTTTAAGGAAATTTGAAACAGGCAGTTTGTTATACTTCTGGCAAGCTTAGTAACGATTGACTTCTTGTACGTTAGGCCATTAAAAAGCTAAACAGCGCACTAAAAATCTCTTCATGTACAAATTAATTACATTCATATGCAATTCACATCCCTGTGACCTGCTTTGTATTTTAATATTTTAGAAGTCTATATGGAGTTGACACACCTTTTCCTTGCTGTGTCCATCCCATGGCCCACAGGCCTTTTTTGCTTATATGGGGTGGCAGACATCACAAAAATTATGCATGAACTGTTTTCATTGCTCATCAACTTTTGTGAGTGTTTGTGTATTTAATGGGTGGCCCAGGACAACCCTTTTTTTCCTCTAATATGGCCCAAAGAAGCCAAAAAGTTGGACACCCCTGCAAGAATTCATAGACAATTATCCATTCTATAACCTAAAAGAAGTTGCAGAAGGCTGTAGTTCCTGCCATCAACATGAAGAAATTCAGCAAATAGCTAACAAGTTTAGTTAAATTTTGTATACATATGTATGTGGAGGGGTATATGTTTTAGAGACAGGGTCTCAGTCTGTCCACCAGGCTTCAGTGCAGTGAAATGATCATGGTTCACTGCAGTTTCTAACTCCTGGGCTCAAGTCACTCCCCTGCTTTAGCTAACCTCCTAAAGTGCTAGGATTACAGGTGTGAGCCACCATGCCTAGCCAAATTACAGTTTTTGTAGTTGCTTGAAAGTTTTAAAGAAGGTTACTTTTTCAGAATTTCCTGTTTAAAACAGAGAAAGACTACACCCTTTGTTATACACTATGATAATATGCTTTCCAAGAGAGACATCTGGTCTTCCCACAGTGCTGATGTTTTTGATTGAGTTCTGAAGTTGGAAACATGGGATTTTAGACTCTATTTTCAATGTGTTTTCTCTTCCCAATATAAATCAATGTGGAGAATCACTTTAAAAGGTGTCATCAAATTTTGCTTTAAGAAATATTTATAAAAAGTTTTAGAACTGGAGTCTAAATATCCAAATTTTCTGGATTTTCTCCCTTCTGAGCTTGTCATTGCTACAAATAAAATTTAATAAAAAAAAAAAAACTGGCCTAGACTATCTCTACAAGATAACATGTTTGCATCTGGAATTGACTTTTCTGTTACTAATAAAAATAGTAATATATTAATTCAAGAAAGGAGGTCCTAAATAATTAAGATTGGGTCTTTTAAACTCAGATTATTTTAAATTTAGGGGAAAATATATGGAATCTTCTTTCCTTTGAGTTTTCAAACATCTAATTAGTTCTCCACTCATTTTATAATTAGAAGCATAGTGTTGTAAGTATCTCTCGCAGAAAAGTTTCTTTTGCTAAGGATCAAATCATTAGCAATATAACTTTAAAGGACTTTGTGCCTTTTGTCCAAATTTAGTTGATGTTTGAGATGTGTTCACTTGATGACAAAATTACAAATATTCTATGTTAATGAGCATTTGTAGAGATATATTGACCCGGACAAAGGGACTTACTTATCTAGTCATTAAAAGTTTTCCAGACAAAAGGGGAAAAAGTGTGGACTCAGCCACAGAATATAAGCTAACCTAAGTGTACTTTACCTATCAACACTTAAAGCCAGGCAGAAGGGAAATAATCTACTGTATTTATTTTTTGAACCTCTAGCAGCTAAAAACTTAAATTTGGCATGTCTACTTTCATAAAGGAAAGGGTCTTAGCTAGGAACAGATTAAGATAAAATTGCCTTTAACTAACTCCTGCTCTATCTTTTCATAATCCATCCCTAACGTCCAATTTTCCCACCTTCCCCTCTTCAATAAATCGATGGAAGGACTAGTGTAAGATGGAATAATACAATAGCTTTGCTATCAAACAGACAAGCGAGAGATTCCCACCTTTATCACTGGTTCTGTAAATGTAACATTTAATTTCACTACATCTGATTTCCATTTCAAATCTACAAATTTTGAATATTGCTCACCATATCATTAGACTATTAGAATAATTAAATTAAGATATTTGTATAATTCAATATCACCTAAACCCTAGTAAGGTAACCTCTATAATTTACCCACATTCACTAGACAACGTTCCTTTATGGGCTGGTTAGCAAGACTGTGACTGTCTCCCATTCCTGTGTCTGTACAGGAAGTTTTAAAGGGCAAGGAGGAGAGGAATTCATTCATAATTAGGACTTTAATGACACCAGTAATGGTCTTTATTAGGCTACCCAGTAAAGACAAAGCCTTGACCTCAGACCTGAGGTCCTGTTTTACCACTGAGTTAAGATCTTCTGTCTTCTACAGCTTGACTTCCTGGGCATCCCAGCAATTTCTGTAATATATTAAATCAAGAAATATGGCCCTATGGCTCTCTGCAGAGAGCTCTCCATGGTGAAAACCCAGAATGGTTGGAGAGGAGGGACCTGGCAACATAGCCAGGCAACTTTGCCTCACCTCACAGCCTAGACCCCTCCATCCAATTGTATAGAATAGACTACAGGAGGATAGATTCAGATGTAATCTCACAATAGATCCTTTCCCGATTTCTCTGGGCACATGAGTGAAGGTTCAGAATCTAGTCCTTTCTGCCAGAGTCATATTTAGACTTAGTGGCTTATCTTTTGCTTTCTTTCAGGGGGTCTGTTATCTTTCCCTGCTATTTGGTTTTCATTTACACTACGTTAAAATTCCAATTATTGAAAGTTTTGTATTCCTTTCAATGAACTTTTATTACAAAGAACAATCAGAAATTTTGACTGTCCACCTGTTTCTAACCAAATGTCACTTGATCACTATATGGACTTCACCCTCCCCTAGAGTTCTCTCAAGAGGTGATGGGGAGGGGCAGGATATAAGGAACATCCAGATCCCGGTCTACCTGAATATCACATGTTATATGTACAGGTCCTGGTACTTACTAGGTAGTTATACTTTGGGTTTCTTGTCCTCCGTGAACCAACAGATGGCACTCCACATCCCAAATCTATAACTTCTGCCCTGCTCTTCATCCCAGTTTAGCACTCACACCATCCACCTAGGACCCTGTTAGGCTGCTAAAGATTAGGAAAACAATGCCTTTAGTGACTAAGAGCTGTTCTTCCAAGGAGTATTCCCATTTTAAGAAGCATTTTTAGACACAAACTTCTTGAACTCCAAAGAATACTTATTCAAAAATAGAAATTTCAGAAAATTTCACAGTGATGTATTTTTGTTTGTTTGGAGAAGATCTTTTCCTCGACATGTCTCCTATCATGACATACAGCAAACTGCTTCATCCACTTGCAAATAAAGCTTCTATATGGGACAGTGTCTTAATGGCAGAAACATGGCAATAAGGGAAAATTAAATGATAAAGTCAAACAGGAGAGTATGTTTCAGCCAAAATTATGAACTCTTTTTGTCTGATTCATTGGCATTTGTTTCTAGGTATAACCACAAAAAATGTTCTTTCTTACCCTCTTTAAAGTTTACTTGATAATGTGAGCTGACTCTTGCCCATCTCTGGAGAACCATCTTGCACCACTTCTTCACAAGCTTCCCACTCTTTTGACATACTCATCTACACGCAGACTCACAATTCTTCTGCAAGATGCCAAGCCTCCAGATTTTCTCATGTGTTCTATGGAACCTCTCACTCATGTCTGTTGTTCCTGCAAAGCTTCACATCTAAAAGAGTGCCCATAATAAAATCTAGATGCATATGCAAATATACCTAATGCTGTGAAGGGCATCTTCAATCTGTAAAAACATTTAAAAATATAATCTATATTTTTAGACTTTGGTTTTATAGTGTGTGTGTGTTTGTGTGTGTGTGTGTATATATATATATATCTGTGTGCATATATGCATGTGCATATATGAACACATGAACATACACTCCTGTTATTGTATGTTGTATATTGTTAGTATACACATATGTAGTTGTATATTGTTAGTATACACATATACAACTATTTAGTATATATAAATAAATTTTAAAGATAGGTTATGTGTAACTGGACATATACATCTGGTTGTATATATATATATATCCATATCTATGCATATATGTACATATAGATATATGTATATTATATTGAAGCATATACAGAGTTGCATATGTAGATGTGTACATTCATGTATGTAATGGTGTATATAGAGAGATGTGAGTACATATATGTTTCTGTTTGTCGGTGTATATGTCTTTATATAGGTATAGGTATAATAATAGATACAATTATGTAGGCTGGATAGCATTTCCAAAGTTCTTTCACCAGTTATTCTCAACTGAGAACAACTTTGTCTCCCAGTGGACATTTTGGCCATGCCTGAAGACATCTGTATTTGTCACAATTTAGGGGGAGAGGTTACTATCAGGTACCTACTGACTCAAGGTCACAGATGCTGCTCAAACATGCTGCAGTGTGCAGTACAGCCCTCAGAAGGAACCAACCAAAATTTCTGGTCCCAGGATCAAGGATGTCTCAATCTTTGCAGGTTGAGAAATCCCATCTACATGTTTCTTTGCAAGTAACAGCCACAACAGAATACTCTCCTTTGTCCTCTGGCCACCCATAGTTAGATTAGGATGACAGTACACGTGTGGTTGTATGCTGCCTTCTACCTACAAATGAGAAGCACTTACATTGACTAACAAAATTTTTCACAACTAGTAGTCAACTCAACATTACCTAGGAATGACAATAGCTGATTATTTGTCGTTAGGCACCAACTGCTTATGCAGAGGGAGAAGGCTACATGGTTTTTGTTGATCCACAAAAAACTAAAAAGACCACATTGGGGATACACATTAATCACCAGGAAAGTGCAGTTGTGGGCTCTCTGCTTCCTATATTATGTTATCTTAATTATGACTCCTTTCTTTGACAATAAGGTTAAAATTATTAAGTGAGTTCACCTGAGAACATATTTGTTCCTCCTTCTAGTGAGGCTTTAACAATTACTTGATTGAAGAGCTGAGCTGCAGGTAGCTGTAATTTTGCAGACTCGTTATATTATTTCTGGCTTACTTTAAGTGTTGACTCATTTTGTACTGTCTGAGAGCTGAAAAGAAATCTTTGGGGAAAGGCTAAAAATACCTTCAAGTTTTTATTCTACGGCTTCAATTTTATGTCTCTGATCTATGCTTAAAATTATATTCTGTGCTCATAAGGAATCTCAAAAATCTCTGAAAAATAGGGAAGTTTCCTCTCCTCCCTCAGTGCCCTCATACTTTGTGTCATTTGATAATATACATGAGAAGTTTAATACTCAATCATTTCCCAAATCTAATTTGACTGTTGAAAGGGGCTTAATTTACATGATGATACAATTTCTCACACCAGAAAGCATAGTAACCCTTTTTCTTCAGAGGTTAATGGTGATCTAGCTTAAAGCCTAAAATATAATTATAAGAAATGTGCTTCAGGTGACAAAGTAGTTTTGCTAATTCCAGACTATTGATAGCTTTTTAATTATACCTCTTTCTACCACAGGAGACAGTAGTATGTTTTCTGCTAAACAGTTTAAAGACCTGCTTTTGTGTTCCTAAAGTTAATTTCCACTGGTACTTCAGCCTACTGATATTCCAGGCCCCTGAAACTTCACTCACCATTCTACAACTTCTGAAATGAAATTAAACTCTGGGTACCATTTTTCCATGAAAGACAAGTGTATCAACCAAGAAGTACATAAATATGCATTGACTTGCTTGTCAATTACTCACTTGATAGTTTGTGAAATTTAAAAATTTTTTAATTTCAGAATATTTGCCTTGTTTGGTTTTATTCAGTGGAGAAGGTCATAATCCACCAAGGGTGAATGGTAGGACTTATAAAATCAGTTAGAAATAATGAAAACTTTTTTAAAAATTAGAGGAAAATGAATTTTATGCAGAATCACTTTCTATAATTATGTCTTAGGTTTTCTCTCTTCAAGTTCTTGCATATTTTGCCAAGATAAATTTAAGTATAAAAGAATAGCCAAAAGACTGGAATAAAATGGCCCAATACACTTATTATTTTCTTTAACTTTAAGACAAAGATTATAAAATATTGAAAACAGCTTTCTTTTTCAATTTAGGCAAGCCTGATTATTTTACCATGAAGTTAGTTCAATTTTTTTATAAAGTTGATATTATTCACATAAAGTCAAACATCCATATGGAAACTGAAAATTTTAGTCACAGATCCAGATGTTTGACTATATTAAATCAAATTAGTTTTTACTTTGGATTTTTATTTTATCAAGAAGCTTATACTCTTCTTCTCATAAAAAATCTATTCTTAGCTCCTGATTCTTCACTCAAGGCCAAATTATGAACTGATAGATCATATATGTATTATACTGGTTTATACAAAGAAATTGAACTACAGTCTATTCCATGCAGACTATGATAATGTTAACCACAATATTTAGAGGTTAGGGAGACAATAAATTTTACCTGTTTACAGCACCATCATTTAATAGGAAAAAAGACTGATGCCCCAAGACACCAAGTGACACGTCCAAAATCACATAGTTAGTGCCAAAACACAGTGAAATCTGGTTACCTGTTTGTTTTAGTATTTTACCATGCTGCTCAAGTTAACAAGACTACTCTTCCTTTACCTTTACAATCCACTAAGAAATTAAATGATCAAAATAGAATTGTCAGGTTTTACAAAGACAGGTAGAAGGAGTAGAGTTTCTCAATACTAGATCCAAGAGCTTTTGTGTAAGGTTCATTGTGGTCTTTAATCTGTCAGGTATTTAGGAGACTGAAACAGAAGGAAATAGAGTGAACGTGAATGTATGTATCTCTTTCTTAGGTGCCTTCTATGTCCCAATTACTATGCTTGTACTGAGGATAAGAATACTAAGGTTTTTGGTACTAAAATACCTTGTTTCGTTCATTTAACTTAAAGTGGATAAAAATAAGTTCATAATCATTACTTTTTTTTTCTAAATAAGACTGGAATACAACTGCAAAAGTGGAAAGGTGATAGAAAAGGTATAACATGAAGGGTTTTATTATTATTATTATTATTATTGTTTCAGGTTCATTGAGGGTACAAAGAATTAGGTTACACTGTTTGCTTGGATTTGTTAGGTAAAGTCCCTCTTATAATTGTGTCCTACCCCTAAGAAGTGTGCCATGCACACGACCCTCATCCCCCTCTTACTACCCCTCTCACTGCCCCCTTGTTCCCCACCCCCCACCTTGAATTAAGTTTTTCTCTTATGTGGGTATGTATTAGATTGTCTGTTGGCTTCATATTAGAATTGAGTACATGGGATTCTTGCTTCTCCATTCTTATAATACTTTACTAAGAAGAATGTGTTCTCACTCTATCCAAGTTAATACAAAAGATGGCAAGTCTCCATCTTTTTTTTTTTTTTTTTAATAGCTGAATTCTCCTTAAAGAATGTGCAGGTTCTTTAAAGTAACAATGCTGACCCTTTAAAATTTTATAAGTAAAAAACAGCAATGACAATCATATCATCACAGAAACATAATTATGAAGGATGGCATCTAATGTAGAACAAGATGCCATGTTATTGAATTTTGTAATTGATTAGCTTATAATCAGGATAGAATGAGAACTAAATACTGTATATTGATGGACAAGAACTATACAGGTATGTAACATACGTAGAATAAAAAATATTTACAGAATCAATTCAGTAGGACAGAGCCCTTACAACCTAAGTGCCTCCAAAAGGCTCTACCTTCCAACATTATGGCATTAGGGATTAAGTTTTTGACACATGAATTTGGGGGTATACATTCAGACAACAGCAATTGCTTATTTTTAGCTTTTTGTAAGCCTTTTAATTTTTATTACTCAAAAAAGCTTCATTTTCTTATTTACCTTTCTGACTCTGTGCTTGTGCCTTCAGCACTTCCGCACCGATTTTCTGTTTCTCGGTAAGGAGAGCACACTTGACCCTGTCATGCACACACTTAGCACACGTGGAACCCCACAGGCCCTGCTGACAGGTTTTTTCATTTTAGACAAGCTCATGAGAACTTCAGGTCTCGCAGCACCAACCCCTGGAAGTCTGCCTGGGCACACACCACATGCAGATTTTGGTGCTTTGTCAACTTTCTTGTAAAGGTAAATAATTCTATTACCAGGGGTTCGGGACAGCCTGGTTTTGTTAGAGTCTGTATTGTAGGAACACCTGCAAGGGTATGTCAAAGGCTGCACTGTTCTGAGAGCCTCTAGACAGTATCCCCAGAAGCTAGCTGGTTATTATTATAATTATTATTATTTTTCTTTTTGAGATAGAGTTTCAATATGTCTCCCTCGGTAGAGTGCTGTGGTGTCACAACTCACAGCAACCTCAAACTCTTGGGCTTAAGCAATTCCCTTGCTTCAGCCTCCCAAGTAGCTGGGACTACAGGCGCCTGCCATAACACCTGGCTATTATTTGTCACAGTTGTCATTGTTGCTTTAGCAGGCCCGGGCCGGGTTTGAAACCAACTTCAGTATATGCAGTTGGCGCTGTAACCACTGTGTATGAGCACCAAGCCTATTGTAATTATTTTGATATGCCAAATGGCTTTATTTTTTGTTTTGAATGTGTTTGTTACATCGTTCATATAATCAGATGTCATAAATCAGTGTCTTATAGGAAAACTGATGGTGAATTCAAACTGTATTAGTTGCTATAAGACACTAAGCAGTAAGTTTACTACTTTCTTCTTAAGGCCTCATTGTGTCAAAAAAGTCTTTAAAAACTCAATTTGTCACAAAGTTAAGAAGAATGCTTTACTTGAACACCTTCTTATATCAGTAGAAATAAAAGTGATTATAACTGTTTTTTCTCATTAAGCACAATGGAAAAATCTTTGCTTTATTTAAATTAGTTTTGACTAAAAATAAAAATACAAAAAGTAAAAATAATATTTACAGAATATTGGATTTGCAATATTATATTAATTTTATAGAAAAAATAAGTCACTTGTCCAATATAACCACACATAGCTAGGCAGTTAAGGGCATGAAGAGAGTTGTGAGAAATTTTGAAGAAAGACGACAAATAAGACCGGGTGACTTGCTAATAGGAAGGGACCATCTCAGAAATTATTGTTTTTTTAATGTAAATGTATTATTATGTAATAGTAATATTAATGGATTTTTTTAATGTGTGTAGGAGGATCTGGATTATACAGTAGGTAAGGAAGGAAATGGGAAATGAAGATATTTGCATTTTTATTTGATTTAGGTTTGGAATTCGAATTAACATCCATTTAGTAGCATGTTTTTAGAAATGAACTAAATCAAGAATCATGAGAGGAGATATTATCATTGAAAATACATATTTTAGAGTCAATTTCAGAAGAACAATAAATAGTTGAAACTTTAAGAACAAATACCATAGTGAGAGAAAAGTATGTCAAACTAGAAACTGTTGTGAGAAACTGTAAATGACCAATTTTATGAAAAAAGAAAGAAGAGGAAACAAAAAAGGAGCTGTCACAAAGAAGAGCAATGTCACACAAACCTGTTAAAGAAGTGGAAGATTGGCTGTCAAATATTGGAAGCACACGTAGTGCAATGATAACTGACAGAGTCCTTGACTTGGCTGCTGTCTGGCCCTGGTTACCATTATGAATGCAGCAGAAAGTGAAGGGCAGAAAGCAGAGATTACAGAGAGACAGGTGATGATGAGGCAGGATTGGGAGGTAGACCACCAGTCCCCAAACCTAGCTCAAATATTTCATCAATTTGAGGAAGGTGTTTCTATGAACCCACTGGGATAGCTGGAAAAACGAAGCTAAAAGTAATTAAAAACAAACAGAATTGGAAAAGTTAAAAGAAAAGGCCAACAATTCTATGAATATTTATTTCATGTTTTGGGAGGTTTAAATTCTTTCTAAACAAGATTATAGTAATGGAAGTAATAGAAAATTATATTTAGTTATTTTCTTGTATTAAAATAAAAAAGTTACCAATGTAAGTTGACCCTAAATCTTCTTTTGAAACTATTATGGTCAATAGAATTCCAAAGTTTATGTGGACTCAGGAAAAATATTACCTTTAAGAAAGAATGAGTGTGGATATGAATTGAAAGCAGGAAGACAGTATCTAGATGGGGAGGGGGTTGTTGTAATAAAGGATTGTGAAAGGAAAAGAAAAAGTAGAGAAAACTTCAAACTAGGAGAACTAATTAGTAGATATTTTAAAAAGGTAAAATGTAGTGATATACAGACAAAAGATAGAAATATCAGCCTTAGAAAGATTGACACTTAATGCTCTGAGGCAGGAAATTGATGAAATTGATGCCATAATTTTGTGTATGTCTTTGTCCTTTTACAAAGTATTTTCTCTTTACTTGATATTCTGGCAGGTATTTGAAACATGAATTATGAATGTGTTCGCATGTCATCCTTGTGCAAAGGCCATGCTAATCTTCTCTGTAACACTCCAGTTTTAGTATATGAGCTGCTGAAGCAAGCACAATTTTGAGTATCTTAACGTGTGGAAGGAAATCTTTTGTTATAATTACATTTATGTAATAAACATATAATGATAATGACAATTAAAGATGTCTTAAGGGTTAAACAATTCTATCCCAATAATGTACACTGCACTCTAGTGTGCTAAGTTTGTCAACATTCAAGCATTCGACCTCTCACATCTAGCAATCATGCTGGCACGCAGTAGGTCTCAGTAAATATTATGCTGAATAATAGAAAAATATTTGTAAATTATTCATTGTAAAGCAACAATTTTTCCATTCGAACTCATCTATTTACTTGCATGCTCTTGCCATTTTTTTTTTTAGTATTTTCATATTATCCTATTTTACCATTTCAAGCATGAAAACACAATAGCAGCATCATGCATTTCAATGGTCTATCATTCACAGTATTAATAATTACGTGCTACATATAAGATCTTCTCTATGGTGATGTGAAAATGTTAATGTCCTTTATGTGGCTAGAATGAATTATCAACTAGTATTTATGTGTTTTACAACAAATTGTCGCTTACTCTGATTAAATGTGCCTATAATAACATTTTTGTCATCTTTCTTCTTATGTTGGAGTTGATATTTAAAGCATATTGTCTCCTTTTCCTGGAATGGCCATGCCATTTTCTGAATAAATGTCTCCCTTCAGGTTGAAATGAGTAACCCAAGGCCAGCCATATTAGAATATAGACACTCCAACTCTAAACTTTGTAACATGAGAAGTGCGAATTACAGTCAATCTATTTGTAATAACTCCCTTACAGAATATAAAGTTATTCAATACAATAAAAACGACTTGATTGTAGTAGGATTTTTCTGTGGTTCCTTACACTTTACAACTTTTACTTATCTTACATTGTTTATTGTTAAATTGCTTCTTCAAGAATAAAAGCTAGCCTTATTTATCATAGCTGTCTGGTTTTGCCTAATTTTATCTAATTTTAGTTGGGAAAAAAAGCATATAATACTTACAAAAAATCCTATTTTTAGTGACTAACTTGGCATGAATTATGTAGACTTTTATCCATCTGAAAATATTCCATGTACCTACAGATTAAGTCAAATATATAATTGAATAATTGCTAAATTAGTATTTATTTCAAGTGAAATTCCAATCCTGACTCAACCTTTTCCTTGGAAGTGGGATTTGGAAATTCCACTATCAAGATAAATACCTAAATTCTCCACTTCACATTACTTTCTAGATAGATATGTTTTATATGTGTATATTAATTGTGGGTAAAATCTGGAATTTAATTAAAGGCACAGTAAAATTCAAATTAAGTTATAGTTTTAGATTACATATTCCTGGGAATGTTACAGCCCTCATATTTCTGGCTTTTCACTGTTTCATAGAAAAGCCTTATTAAAAAGACTTTAAAGTGAGATTAATTTAAGTTTAAATTGTCACTTACAGAATTCTTCCAGCTAGCCTGAAGCAAAATTACATCTAATTCAAATTTAGAATAAAAGATTTTAGCCCTTTCAAATCTCTTAACTGGTGCTAACCCTCATTTCATTTTTAATTTTCACAATCAACAGAGAAATTAACAATTTTGTGTAGACTGTCAGTCTAAATTATGGAAGAGGAAACGCAAGTGTGTGCTGTGTGTGAGGGTGTGTTAGTTCAACAATTTAGTGGTGAAAGAAGTAAGATAACTTTGCTAATCATGATGCAAATGACCTTAGGGTGTTCTTTGACTCCTCCCTTTCTTTCATACCATGCATCCAATTTCAGAAAATTGTATGGCACTTATCTTTAATTTTTTCTCAGAAAATTATCACTTCTTATCACCTCCAGTGCTATTACTCAGTCTAAGTCACCATTGTCACTCCCTGCTTAGTATAGTAGAGTTCAACTCATTCTCACTTTTACCCTTGCCCACTACAGCCTGTTGTCAACCCAGGATCCAGAGTGATGGTAATGCCTTGGAAACCTAATTCAGGTTTTGGTGCTCCTCCACTCAATACTCTCCAGTGGCTTCTACAGGGTCCTTACATTTGCCAACAACGCAAATGACATCTGATCCAGAATGACTCCTTGACTTAAACCAGCTCCTCTCCTGGATCACCCTGCCTCAGCCAAACTCCCACCTCAGGACCTTTCCCCAGCCACTCCATCTGGAATGTGCTTCTCCAAATCTTGAGCAAGCTCTTCAGATTCTTGCTCAAGTGTCACCTTTTCAATGAGGCAATCCTCAACCATTGGATTTAAAATTGCAATTCTCCCCACTTCTTTTTCCTGCTCTATTTTTCCATTGCCATTAACTCTTTCTAAAGTATGATGTAAGTTCTTATCTATGTTATTGTCTCATTTCATTAAAATGTAATCTCCAAAAGAGAAAATATTTTTGTTTTTGTTTTTTCTCACTGGTATATACCCAACAAATGTGCAAAAATGCTTGGAACACATCCCATCAAGGAACAAGGTGGGTAAAATCAAAATCTTATGGTGTTTTATGGAACAATTCAGGAAATGCACCAAAAATTAGGGAATATTTCATATGAACTCTAAAGGATGATGGGAAAGTACAGAGATGCCCATCAGGGTCTCATTCCATAGGAGAGTTTGGAAGATGACAGAGATATATTCACAGCATTTGAGGTAGGACCTGTACACCAACGATGAAGGGCTTATAATCCACATTTACATTTTGATTCATTTTTCCTTCCTTGTGACAATCTAAAAGATATAATACTAATATGTACAGGTTACTTGGCCATTAAGACTGTTCAGAGTAAAACAGTGACAAGAGGAATTTTTATCTGATTCTACCATCTCCTAAATTGTTCATCACATGTTTTATGCTTTGTGTCTATTTATGGGCCCCACTTTTATTTTGTGCTCCCGACCACAGAGAATATTTTCTGAGTAGTTCAGCTAATTAGAACTTATTTTCAGGCCCTGCACCCGTGGCACACTGATTATAGTGCCAGCCACATACACCGAGGCTGGCGGGTTCGAACCTAGCCTGGGCCAACTAAGCAACAATGACAACTGTAACAGAAAAACAGCCATGCATTATAGCAGGCACCTGTAGCTACTTGGGAGGCTGAAGCAAGAGAATTGCTTAAGCCCAAGAGTTTGAGGTTGCTGTGAGCTGTGACGCTACCACACTCTACTGAGAGTGACATAATGAGACCCCATCTCAAAAAAAAAAAAAAAAAAAAAAATTATTTTCAACCTGTCCATGAAATACAGTGACAAAAAATATTAAATAAATAGAAAAATATGCCTTCCTAGTGTGTGGATTCTTGTTCCATGGTGTACATTTAATTAGAATTGGATTAGAATCAAAATCAAGAGTGGTCATACATCTTCTAATTAATTTCAAGACTTAGCATTTGATCTCTTCTGCAAATTCAGGTCAATTCTTCTATCTTGCTCTCTTTATTCTTGCTAGAAAAGCAAAGCAGCTAGTAAATGTTCATTGTGGACACTAATTGCAAAGTTGTAAAATCTATTTCTGGGAGTGACAGTAAGTACATCTGGCATCACAAAATAGAACTTTCTAATTTGATTTCCATAAAAAGTGATTGAATATTAATGTTATAATAAATACTAGTCTCATATTCACTTAGTAAAACAATGAAGTTTTTAACAATGCAGAAAACACACCTTCTCGTTTATAACCCTTTAATATTTGACACTTCTATATGCACTTTGAATTCAAGTGATAATTCCCAGTCAATGATCATTATAAATGAAGCATGAAATATTATTAGTTCTTACCGAATCTCTCAATGTTATTTATTTTATGTAAATTAAGTCTTGAATAGATTTTTGAAATTTTTTGTTGTTGTTGTTTGTTATTTTGGTGTGCGTGTCACAGTGGAAAATAAATAAATCTCACAATAGTATTACTTGACTTATAAATCAGCAGTCTAAAATTCAGAGAGCAAATTAGGACTTCATTGGTTAGCAAAAAAGTACTAAAAGACGCCTTTTTTTTCTTCCTTTTTTTATCATTTTAAATAACAATGCTGTTAAACTATATATAGGGTATTAGTATTTTTGTAAATATCACAATAGCAAAATGGTCTCCATAAGGAAAACACATATATGTTTAACCTACTACTCCAAGGAGAGCTTTTATGTCTTTTACTTTGATACTTACGATTTGCTATTAACCCTAATTGGAGTATCACTCCCCATAAAGTACCTCTGGTGATATAATTTACTCATAAAAAATTAGTAGCAATATGGAATGTTGCAAGGATATTTAGCAGGAAAAGTAGAATAGAATAAAAAAATTAACAGAGTCTCATAAATTTCACTTTGTGGAAGATAGAACAAAAAATATCCTATCAAGTTTTGCATCAGGATAAAGAACGTATTTAAATATTCTCAATCAGGTGACCTTTTGTTTCACTGCACGCTATTTGTCCTTGTTAAGCTCTGGTGCCAAAAGATTATTGCATTTTAAAGCTATTTTAAGGCTAAAAGTATTCAGAATTTCTACTTCATAAAAATGTAAATTTGCATAAAGTGATTTACACCCTACAACACTATGAGCATGAAGCTAGATTTTTCTTATTACATTATGACTTGTGAATGTCAGATCAGAAGTATATATTTTGATTACTGTTTTTATAAGAATGTAATGAAAGTTCACTATATAGTTCATACTTTTAAGAATATCTGGCCAATTCTAGACCAATTAAATCATCTTGCTTTGTTCTTCTAACATGATCAAGAAAAACTAAGGAAAAATAGAATCTAAAGTGAGCTCTTTAAAACATAATGTAAAAAAAAAAAAAATCAGCAATGAAATGCCATTTAATTGAGAATGGATGGCCTAATCTCTGATGTGTTTAGACCAGAAAAGTTAATTATATAAATTTGAAATACTCTTTTATTATTATTATTTTTTGCTTCACTTTAACAGCTTAGTAATTTGTAAGAGGTACTTTTTTTTTTTTTTTTTTTTTTTTTTTGTACATGGCACACAGTAAAAAGAACTTAAATTACAGGCCCAGACTAATTTCTGGACATGGACATGAGATTCTATGTCTACTCCTTACTTGGACATTCGATTACATGGCTGACAGGTAATTCTATAGAATGTTTTGGCATTAAATTGTTAAAAGTACTTTAATAAAACCTCACTCATTTTCTGATGCTATGTTGAGAAGCCAGACCTTGCAAAAGAACAAAAAGCCAGCACACATCCTAGCTGAAGGATGAACTCTAAATCAAGTGTGAATTTACTCTCATTCTATAAATTTTTATTAATAAACTCACCCTTACTCAAGTGCCAGTCTCAATGGAGAATTTTTATAGATTCTTGTTAGGGTGTTTACCTGTTCTCATGTTCTATTATATCTAATAAATAGATGCAATGAATATATATTACAACCTCTCCCAATCCCAATGTCAAGGTCCAACTGTGGCCGGTAACTACTTTCAGCATAATTCTTCATTTCCTGCTATTCAGGTTAATTCTCATTTCAGTTTTTTGCAGTGAGTGTAACGCACCTCTGTGGTGTGAATTTGGATGGTTCAACTTCACACACTCTTGCTTTTTGATAAGGTGACTTCTACTTTATATCAGGGATAAAAACCCCAGTACAGTTATATGGTTACCAAGAGCACACAACAAGGAAAACATGGTAGATCTATTCTTTGGTCTATTTGTCAAGGTTATTACTTATACTTCTCAAGGAAAAATAAACTAATTCATCCTGGAGAGAGGAATCACTGGGAATAAAGGGAAGACAACTTTTTCCAGAATCCTTCACATTTTAACATGATTCCTAGCTATAAAATGCCCAGAGCCAATTAATGGATTTCTAAAAGTAAAATTTCAGGCACAATGGGAAGCTGAGGAAAAGATAGTTTTGCTTTGTTTTTTCTACCTGAAGCTGTGATGAAAAATTAGCAGATTATTCCCATAGCTTATTTTAAGTATTTATCTCCCACTGTGTGTGCCAATCCAGCCCTTCCTGTATGAGGAGTTCGTGTGAAACTCAAGTGGGTACTTTCATTTCCCTTTCCCTCTAGAGTTAGTTTTAATTTTTATAATCATACTACTACCTCTCTCTAGAATGACTTTCAAATAATATGTATTTTGAGATACACCCTCAACCTTTTAAAAAAGAAGACTATCCTCACACATACAATTATTCGAATATTAATTCCATTTTGGTCCATGCTATCAGGCAGCTGTGTAATAAAAAGGAGAAATTGTGTACAAATGTTTTTAGCCTCACATTGCAGCTATGAATGCAGGGGGTTTCAGTCCTAGGCTAGGCAGCTGTATGGAGAGCTGGGTCACATCTCCGTGAGCAGGGAAGTAATTAATCATAACTATCTGATTATCATTTGGTGGAACCATTGAAGTGTCCGTACATCTGGTCCACTTGTCCTCTCTATTCTGGTGGTAATCCTGACTCCTTTTTCAGCTCAGCTTGACATTTCAGTTATTTCAATTTGGGGGATTGTTCTTAACTTTGACCCGCATCAGAATCACCCAGAATATGAGTTAAAACCCAGATTTCTAGTTCCTACCACACACTTCCCTAAAAGTAATGGGTTTCTACCCTTTCCCAAGTGATGTCGATAGCGCTGGTCCAAGAATTACACCTAAGAAACAAGCATAAAATTTAAATTTAAGATCTAATTTCTCTTTCTTCACTTTCCTGGTGGCTTGTCAGTAATCAGCTGTAATCTGTTTCCTTCTGTATTTTTTTTTTCTCTTATTCTACAGAATTTTACCGAAAACATAAACAAACAAACAACAACAACAAAAAACCCAAAGAACGGAAACCTAACCCTGTAAAAGCTCAGGTTAATAGAGTCCTCTGGGTTTTTACTGTTACCCTATAGTCTGATTTTCATTTTCTATTTGATTACTTGTAATTCTTCTGATATTCCTCTGTGAAATCTATACCTGCTACCTAAATATCCATTTGGATGTTTTCTTCTTCCATTTGGTTATTCAATAACTATTCATTGAGGACATACTAAATAGAGATACAGAGCATACAGATAAATAGTGTTGTTGTCATAAAGGAGTACTCAGTTTTTTGGTAAAGAGAAAAATATAATTAAAGTTAAATATAATGTTAGGTAGTAGAAAACCAAAGAATATGAAATCGATGTTTCTTCATATGCTTACAATTATATGCCTTCTTTTTTTCTATATGAAATATTCTTATTTGCATTACTGGGCACAATTATTATCCTGCCAACCATCTTTAACCGTCATTCATCACTCACAACCTCCCTCTCATCCCAAACTCTACCCTGGCTCAACTGTCAGCAGGTAGTTTCTAGTTCCACAGAATTACTCCTATATAGAGTTTTATTACAACTATTTAGGTCATGTTTTTTTCTTCCTTTTACCAGGAACAGTTTAATATCTAACCTTCATAACACAACTTCTAAGACACTAAGACACACTTCCTGAAAACAAAGCTTTAGGACCATGGTGCTACTCTATAAGCACAACCACCCAAGGAAGCGAGTAATTTTCTCATTCCCATTTAGAAATAACGAGACTAAAATACTTTTACTAAGTTAGAGAAATTTGAATTTGAGTAGTCTGAGTCTAGAAACTGAGCTTTTAATAATAGTATGTTAATGTGTAATAACTGTGCTTATAAGATGGCAATGCAAGTGCTATGTCAGCAAAGAAGAACAGAGTATGAACTCTGCCTGGGGGGCCTAGGAAGGCTTTATTCAATAGAGGTCATGGTGCGGCCAGGGGAGGGTCTCGTGTTACCTGGTAGTTTGAATGTGCCTTACATTAAAAATACCACAAAGAAGGCAACTCCCTTCCTATGTACATATTTTAATCCTCCCAGAATATGACTTTTCCACAATGTGATGATAATTTATTGAAGAGTTAATCGGTTAATTAGTTTTCACAAATACCTACATAAGAAAAGCTTTACATACTATGATGAAAAATATGCTTCATGTGTTTTACCAGAGGCTAAAGCAGATACAGAATTATGATGTAACAAAGATAAATAGATTTAACATACCACCAGCATTTTCCATAACTTTTCACTCTCTGATGCCTATTCACCCCTAGAGAGTGAACAGGGTAAACCCCACTGCAGTAGTAAGTAGAGACAAAGAGACAGACAAGAGACACAGGCTAGATCTAATAGTGATTGGCCCACAAAATGCATTAAGAATAAAGGAGATCAACATTTCAAAACCCTGTCTAAAAAAGCCCTCACACTTTATTTTTTCCTGTTTCTTGGGAACTGTCAAGACTTACCTTTAAAACATAGCGACAGTTGTGCAAGCTTTGACAGAGGTTGATTCACATTTTCACTCCCACTTTAAACTTAATACATCTGTTAAGATATGAGGTTTATGCCCAAACTTCAGTCAAGTTGCACCACTTTTCTCTGTCACCTTATATGCATAATGATATTGAAACAACTGAAAAGAAAAGCCAGATGACACTTTTGTTGTTTTGAAGGATAGTTCCTGCAACCAGCCTGCCATGTCACAAATGACATGTCACATGTCATTTCTCACGAAATTTATCTGATAAGTGTATATATATATATATATATATATATACTTTTTTCTCATTTCAACAAACCTCTGGTTAGTACATTTAATAAATAATCTACATTCAATTATGTCAATTCCCTGAAAGACTAACTTAAAATCTTTTACTAAAATAGTGAAGTGAGTTGGTATTTATTTTACAGTCAAAAAAATTGACTAAATTGACTTTCGGGCAGTAAACATTATATTTTGGTGGGAACTAGGTGCTCATCTCTAAAGGGTACAGTCGCATCTTACTTAAATTGATATTGCTGGGAAGATTAAAACATACATTGACCAGTTATACAAAAATATAAACACATACATTTTTGTTTTCAAGTATGTAGTTTCTGGAGCTTTTGGTGACAGAAATGGACTATTTTTTATATTTTCTCCTGGTACATCTTGTCCTCCTCATAAGAAGAATGGCCTTTCTCCTCTGACAGGGAAAGAGAAACATGAGCACTGAGCCAAAATTTCTCAAGTTGACAGCAAGTATGACTTTTATGGGTGTTACAAGAATATGATCTATTCATTTGTAGCAGCTAGAAAGGATTTTGTAATTCAGACCAGATTGCAAAAGGTCACCCTTAGTAAGATGAATGTGCATGTGCTTCATGTGCTCAGGCTAAGCAGCATGTATCCGGCCACATGAATACTTCTCATAGAGACTGAGAGGCACGAATGAGAATCCCAAAATAACAAGGACCCAACAGGCTGTCTCATCAGTCCTCGCATTTTCTTTAATGTGAAGAAATTTGAATGTATAGAGGTCATTTCCAAATACTATACTTGAATTAAGTTTAAAAAGTGGATATTTGAGCCCAGCAATCCTAATTTTTATTTTTTGACCTTTCCACTATACATTTCATGACATGTATTTATTGTCTATAAATATGGATGCACAGGGAATGCAAGGGGAGGGGACATATACCCATCCTTCTCTGACAAGAGAATGGGACAAAACATGGACAGCATATCACCCTATGAAACAGGCTGGCATTAGCTCTTTTATCAAATACTTCTTATGTGCCAGGCCCTGTTCTATTTCTCACATGCATTTATCCATCTATTCCTCACAATAAACCCACGGGAAGAAATACAACCATTACCACTTGTTAGGCTAAAAAAATAAGGAGAGACACACAGGTTAAGTAATGTGTCCAAGCCTATATAGCTTGAAAGTACTACTCAGGAAGAAACTTCAGAATTTGCATCTTAACAACTATATCATAGTTTCCCAGTGACTTTGAAATAGATACCAAGAGTAACAACATTTCTTTCATTCAAAAACCATACTTTTCTCATTGACTAAGGGTGCCCGTCTGTTTAAAGAGTCTGAGTTAGATCATACACACTGCTTCTTGCTTCAATATTTTGACTTATTGTCTCATTTGGTGAATATTGATTGAGTGAATTGTGTCTCATTTTATTACTACTTATAACACAAAGCTTAACAAAATTAATATTAATCTTTAAAATGTATTCAATCCCTCATTCATTCATAAAATAATCATTTACTAAGTACCTATCATCTCAAAGTATCAGTCCTCCTCTAATAACAATAACAAAGATTGCCCCAGTCTTAAAGCAGCCAGACAGAAGGTGTATTTTGCCTGGTTCACTTTTAAAAATATTTAGCATACAATAAAACCCTCTTTTTTGGTGTACAAGTCTCTGAGCTTCACAAATGCATAGAGTTGTGTTATCACCAAGACTATTAGTATACCTAACAATTCAATTACTTCCCCAAATTCCCTCATGCTGCCCCATTTGCCATCAACTTTTCCACTGCTCCAATCCCTGCAAATGCTGATCCGTTTTCCATTCCTATGTTTTTGACTTTTATAGAATGACATGCAAGTGGAATTATATAGTATGTAGAATTTTGATTCTGGCTTCTTTCACTTAGTTAAATGCATTTTTTAGTCCTTTTTACTGCTGAGTAATATTCCATTATACTGATTTACCATAATTCATCCATTTGCCTGTTGGTGGGCATTTGGGTCATTTCCAGTTGGAGGTTATCACAAAAATGTTGGCATGAACATTCACATATGGATATTGTATCAATACAAATTTAATTTCTCTTAAACAAATGCCTAGAAGTGGAATTTCAGAGTCCTGTTGAGAGAATAATTTTAACTCTTTAGGAAAGCACCAGCTATTTTCTGAAATGGCCTGCAACAGTTTGCCTTCCCTCCAGCAATGTATGAGAGTTCTAGTTCCCCCACATGCTCACAAGCACCTGGCATCATTACTGTCCTCTTTCCCCCAGTCATTGTAAGAAAAGTTAATTTTTATCTCACTGTGGTTAGTGTACATTTCCCTAATAACTAATGATGCTGAGCTTTTCATATGCCTATTTTCTAACCACGTATCTTCTTTGGTGAAGTGTTGTTCAAATATCTTGCTTGTTTTTCATTGGATTGTTTTCTTCTTGTTGATAGATCTGCTACTTAACTTCCTAACTTAACTCGGACATCACTCTAGTTCTTTGATGCCTCTCCCTCTTCCTGGGGAGAACTTGGTAAACAATACGAAGTTCCTAAGCCCTATCCCAGAATTACAGAATCATAATCTTCAGAAGGTGAGACTCAGAAATTCATACTATCTCTTTATGTGAAAATACAACTTAAGATCACAATGAGATATTACTACACATCTACTTGAACTGCTAAAATAATAATTTAAAAAAATGAAAATACAAAATGCCAATGAGAGTACAAAACAGTTTTTCTGAAAGTCGACAGGCATGAATAAATAAATATCTAAGCCTTGCTGATTTTATGAATCTCAGAATTTACTGATTACTCCTGTTTTATCCCATAATTAGAGTTATCTAGCCACAGAATAATACAGCTAGAAAATATGTAATATTTTCTCTCTCAAATTATATCTACCACAAAACCAACAAACAAAATCAGATCCAGAGAGGTGAGGAAGAAAACGCCCCAAGATAGAAAGCATTTAGTAAAAAAGCTGAACAAGAACAAGTATCCGTCCCTTACTCCAGAGCTATTCACAAGTTATTCTGGAAATCATTTTCAAAAGGCTCAAAACCTAATAGCTTTCCAGCACATCTGTACCAGTATAAATCTCATATTTTTCTTCCATACTTTTTTCCCAATAGCACCTTTTTGATAAAACTCTAATCCAAATTTCTCTAACCCTAAATTCCTATTGGTTTCCAAAGATACTCTGTTTGTTCTTTTGTTTACCTGATCTCAAAACTATTTGTTACAATTTAATCTCTGTTGTCACAAGAAAATTAAAGGGGTTTAAGGCCTTAAGAGTTTGAAATAAAGACCTCATCTATACTCAAACTAACTGAATACTGATCTCCTAACTCTTTTCTTTTGTATCCATTTTTCATTCTCTCCTACTACCCTTGAAAATTACTCATACTATGTCCATTATAGGAAAAAAAAATGCATGTTCTGCTTGAGTGTGGGTATAATATTTGAGTTTTAATCTATCTATATGGTGATCATATATGTGTATATCCTGCATATATGTATTTCTTAACTGGTAAGCTCCTAGAGGGTGGTGAGTGGCATGGAGAATACAGCTCCTTAAGGCATTACACATAAAACCAGATGCAATCGTGCATCAAAGTTATGAAGAAGGCTATAAAAAGATGAGTCATTAAAAATCAGTCAATATTTACTTCTTATTTTCATTAAGGCAAGAAATGTAAATTGAATAACCACTGCTAAACATATTGATAGTTGTAATTTAAGTAAATTTATGGACTAGACTATTAGAGGGCTTATATATTTAGTAATGATTTTCATCCTTTGCTCATTATACAAAACTCCAAATGATAAATGGCCCTGGAATACTTTCACAATTAAGTTGATATTGAGAAAATGAGTTAGCTGATATCTGGGGCTAAGAAATTATGAAGAGATATTTTGGAAAGAAACATAACCTTTACCAGTATAAGGCAATCTAAATATTGAATTTCTGAATTTAACCTTTAGAGCATATATTAAAACTAGATGCCTAACATAAAGGGAGAGGGCAGATTTGTGCTGAGGATAGAATGGGGCTCAATGCAAGCAGGAGAAAGTTGTTTGTGGAAGATTTTTATTAGAGATGATATGCCTGGGACTTATGACCTAGAAAGAAATAACTCTTGATGCTGAGGGCAGCCCTTGGTGATGTAAGTTATTTTGAAATTGGGTCTGGTTGTTCTAAATATGTAGTACCAAGTAGTGTCATTGAAGTGCTTTAGCTTCTCCCAGCCACAATTTATTAGATACATATTTGAAATCCAAATGTTCCTCAGTCCCGCTCAAATCTATTTTTATCTCAGCTGATGTTACAGTTTTGTTCTTATAGACCTGTCAAAGACGATTTTTTAAGGTTACAGCAAAATTGCGATATTTTTATGTTATTTCTTATACCATCACACATTTTTACTCTAGATCATATAGTTTAAGTGCTTGTCATGTATGTGCTGTTTATAAGTTTTACATCAGTCTTCCGCTTATTCTATTTCGGTATTAACTTTACTCATTGCATAATATGGCATTCTTACTTTATGTGTGTGTGATGAGATAAATGTGCACATGATAAATAGACATATAGACATAAACCCTCAAATCAATGAAATATAATACTTTGTATTTTCATGTCCATGCTAAGCTTAATATATCTGGTGAAAGCAGCTGTGCTTGGAGAAGAGCTGATTTTTAACTTATTAAGATTCACTTAATATATTTATTTCCTAAAGGAAAATGACATATTGTCAACTCCTAATTCCCCACAGCTGCCTTTCCAAACTCCCCACTTCTATTATTCAGCATTCAATTCAGTTTGAACTGTGCCTCGAAATCCATGTGTCAAAATGCTAACTCCCATACCTCAGAATGTGATCTGATTAAGAAAAAGTCACTACAGATATAATCAATTATGATGAGCTACTGCAGTAGGCTAGACCCTAATCCAATTTAACTGGTTTCTTTTTTTTCTTTTTTCTTTTTTTTTTTTTTATTGTTGGGGATTTATTGAGGGTACAATAAGCCAGGTTACACTGATTGCATTTGTTAGGTAAAGTCCCTCTTGCAATCATGTCTTGCCCCCAGAAGGTGTGGCACACACCAAGGCCCCACCCCTTCCCTCCTTCCCTCTTTTTGCTATTCCTTCACCCCCCATAACCATAATTGTCATTAATTGTCCTCATATCAGAATTGAGTACATAGGATTCATGCTTCTCCATTCTTGTGATGCTTTACTAAGAATAATGTCTTCCACTTCCATCCAGGTTAATACAAAGGATGTAAAGTCTCCATTTTTTTTAATAGCTAAATAGTATTCCACGGTATACATATACCACAGCTTGTTAATCCATTCCTGGGTTGGTGGGCATTTAGGCTGTTTCCACATTTTGGTGATTGTAAATTAAGCTGCAATAAATAGTCTAGTACAAGTGTCCTTATGATAAAAGGATTTTTTTCCTTCTGGGTAGATGCCCAGTAATGGGATTGCAGAATCAAATGGGAGGTCTAGCTTGAGTGCTTTGAGGTTTCTCCATACTTCCTTCCAGAAAGGTTGTACTAGTTTGCAGTCCCACCAGCAGTG
>CAUYPK010029542.1:0-26103 GCA_963574355.1 Loris lydekkerianus
ACAGGCGTGAAGGCATCTTATGAGAGTCACAGAGTGCAGGACAGTGGAGTCTAAACCACAAAAGGAGTGTGTCAGGCCAACAAACAAACACAGGTAAAAATGCTCACAGTCCTTAATCATCAGACAAATGCAAATCAAAACCACTCTGAGATATCACCTAACCCTAGTAAGATCAGCCCACATCACAGAATCCCAAATCTGCAGATACTGGTGTGGATGTAAAGAGAAGGGAACACTTTTGCCCTGCTGTGAGAGTGCAAACAATATGACGTCTATGGAAAGAAGTATGGAGAGTTCTCAAAGAACTGAAAGTTGGCCTTTTATTGGAGCCTGCAATCCCATTACCAGGTATCTACCCAGAAGAACAAAAATCATTTTATCACAAGGGCATTTGCTCTAGAATGTTTATTGCAGCTCAATTCACAATGGCCAAAAAGTGGAATCAACCCAAGTGCTCGTCAACCTATGAATGGGTCAATAAACCGTGGTGTGTGTACACCATGCAGTACTATTCAGCCATAAGAAAAGATGGAGACTTTACAACTTTTGTGTTTAACTGGATGGAGTCGAAATACACTGTTCCTAGTAAAGTATCACAAGTATGGAAAACACTGTGTCCAGTGTACTCACTCAATACTAACTCAGTGTACTCACTCAATACTAACTCAGTGTACTCACTCAATACTAACTCAGTGTACTCACTCAATACTAACTCAGTGTACTCACTCAATACTCACTCAGTGTACTCACTCAATACTAACTCAGTGTACTCACTCAATACTAACTCAGTGTACTCACTCAATACTAACGTGAAACCAGTATTCAAACAACTACATGCCCACATGAAAGAAAAACCCCAGAATAGTATAGAGAGGGAGAGAGAAGAGGAGGGAAGGTGATTGGCAGGATCTCATGTAATGTGCACGATGTGAGCGTGTTCAGCACGCCCCCAGGATGACAGACTCAACTACAACTTGAACTTTACCTTAAAAATGGAAACAATGTACCCTAAATATATGGACCCTCAAATCAATCTGAAAGAAAAAAGACAAAAAAAAAAAAAAAAAAAGAAATGGAAGAAAGAAAGAAAGAAAGAAAGAAAAGAAAGTGTGTGGAAACAGGAGTACCAGGAATTGAAAGTGTTAAAATGTGAATTCTAAGCAGAATGTAGTGGTGGCTACCTATGGTCCCAGCTACTAATTTGTATCTTCATAGTCTTGAGTTCTCAGTTTAAAAGAATCACAACTTAAAACCTCACAAAACAGTTCTCTGTTCTTGAGTGTGAAGTCAGTTTGCAATAGCTCCGCCCAAAGGAATCATCATTTCCGCAGAGAGTTATGATTTTTCAAGAGTAATAATGATCAACTCATTAACCATGGTTGCCTTAAAGCACTTTGATAAGACTCATATACATACTGCTATTATTTATTGCATGTTTATTTTAAAGAGCTAGGCTCTCATGTATTCAGATGGCAATAACCCTCTGCTCAATCTTCTTTAAATGGATATTGTATTATTTTCAAAAGCAGCCATGCAGGAGAGTAACACAGAGGCAATTCCACAGATCCACAAAGCGAAGTTGAATGTTAACAACGAGTTCTTTTAGGTACTGATTTAATATCCAGCAATTCTGAAGTTTACAGTCTAAACCAAATTGAGTTGTCCTAAGCTGCAAGGCAAGTGATTATAGCTTGATGGTGCCACTGTGGACTTGACACAATAAGACAACGTCTTACATATCCATCTCCATAAGTCCTGGACTGTGCCTAGGGCCCAAAGTTTTTGCATCTGCCTTTCCCCTCAGCTAGAGTCAGCTGGTTCCACGAATACAAATTAGCTTTCCAGGTGACATACCAATTGTATCAAAGTCTACACCCAACAAGGTTTTAACGGCTGTCTACTATGATTCTGGCCATGTGAAAGTTCTTAGGGATAAAATGGTATTTGCCAAGGAATCAGAACCTAGTAAGTGACAGGACAAAGTTAGCCCAGACCCCAGCACCAGAGATGTGGCTGTGACCTAGAGAAGAAAGAGGGCGGTGCTGCAGAGACAGGGTGCTTCCCCAAGACAGTTGGGAGTGCTTGGACAGAAGGAAACTTGACCATACATACATCATTTGTAGCCTGTGTTTTCCAGAATTACACCCAACTGGGGGAAAGTAGGACCTCTGTAATGTCAGCAGTTGCAAAAGTTAAATTCATAGCTCAGACTTCAATAACAATCTTTGACACTGTATTTTAAACTCATCTGTTCTGTTCAAAATGTAATGGAGTTATGTCATGCACATCTACAAATATTAATAGCATCCTTAGATGTCCCTCCAGGTGGCTGCTGCAGTGGCTCTTGCCATCCTCCCAACCAAGAACACCCCACTGTTGCGATAGGTGGCTCCTGAAAGTCCCAGCACTGCCCCAGGGTTAATGCCACTTCATAGATGAGGATCCAGCATCCTAGGAGCTCTACACTCCCGTAGGGTTTGCTCACTGCCTCTAGATTCCAGGTTACTTTAAAACAATCCAGGAGGACCAAGCGTTCTCGGAGCTATGCACTCCCATGGGGCTTCCTCACCACCTCTAGATTCCAGGATACTTTAAAACAATCCAGGGTGGACCTGTGGTCTGTCATCATTTTCAAATTTGGGGAATATATTTGGAGTGATCTTAAGCAATATATATACTCCATACATTTGGTAAATTCTTCAGGGGGAAACCCTGGGTGTGGGTGGAAAGACACAAGACAAAGATTAGCAGCCTTTGTTAAGAGATGCTGAAATTGAAATGCACTGTAATGTCTTTGGGGCTGCTCAGAGCCGAAAACACAGGAGTGAGTTCAAACAACATCAAAACAGAATCTGGTGAGCAAGTGTACTGAGCGTGCTCTGTCAACCGGGTTTTCACAGGGAGACTCGAGAAATGCTCCAGGTTGAGTTGTAGTAAGGTTTTAGTTAATTAATAATGGTTAAAAGATGTTACTGGGACATTAGTAGCCACTGCATTGAAGAAATGTACAGCATTACATACATGCAACAACCAAAAATAGTCCCCTGCCAGGCACTTATCGAGGGAATCACCTTAAGATCAGTGATTCAGCCTATTCATCTACACATTCTTTTTCTTCATTCATACCTTTTTGTATTCAAGAAATATTTATACAGTCTCTATCATATGCAAGATACTGTTCCAGGATTTTGGAACTCAGTTATAAAAAAGATAGACTACAGAGCGGTGCCTGCTACTCAAGGAGAAGGGCGCTGGCCCCGTATACCGGAGGTGGCGGGTTCAAACCCAGCCCTGACCTAAAACTGCAAAACAAACAAACAAACAAAAAAGATAGACTACATTTCCACAGTTAAGACACCTATATACTCATTGTGGAAGAAAAATAGTAACTAGGTTAAAAAAGAATAATTATTTCAAATATGAACAAATATTATGAGGAAAATTAAATGGAATGAAAATGGGGTGGGGAAGCTGGCAGAGGCATGTCTTGGAGGGGATTTTGAGAGTGACCTTTATGCCATGAACCAAATACTGGGGGCAGCAGGCAAGGGAATATCTGCAGACCTGCACCTGGTCAGCAGAGTGCTGTACTGTCCCCCAGAGGGAGGTGACCCCATTGTCTGCAGCGACACAGCAGCATCCTGGAGCTCACTTCCATAGAATTTTGGCAAGTAAGACTTTCCCACAATGCTGCTGGTTTTCACTGATTAATATAAATAAGCATCCCCATAAAATACACTTCTGCCTTTATTTGAAGCTGCTGGGGCTGGAAGGTGGCTGCAGTGTGCGTTACTGGGCACACTCCACTGTGTCTACCTCAGAAGAAACTGTTGGAAAAAAGTAACTGAAGCAACTGATTTTAATCCTCTCCTAATATCTTAGAAAATGTACTTTATCAAATGTCCCCATTGATTATTTTCCAATTCCTAGTCATCTTGACTCTTTCACATCAATTTAACATAAATCAGGGAAATGTCATATAACAGAGGTGTACCATTGGATGAATGTTTACAAACCACACACCTGTCTAACCAGTACCCAGGTCAAGAAACAGAACCTTCAAAACCTACTCCTGTGTTACAACTGGCCTGTATTTATTTCACTGTGAATTATACATATAATTATGTTTCCTTTCATATGCTGGTTGCTAGACAATTTAAAACCACATTTTGTGCCCATTGTTACCAAATACCAAACCCTCAAAAGGGGCTTTTATGAACAAATCTCCCATTCCTGGTTTTATTTTTATCTTTCTTCATCGTCTTTGCCCTTTATTTCATTCATGGTCTTTAATGTCTCCCATTTTTCTTAATGTCGTTGAATATATCTTTATCAGTCACGTCTGAATCTCAGGAATAAAGAGACATAAACGTAGCAGTTCGTGGAGGTAAAACATGCCGGTCTGTACCTACTGTGTCAGTCACTTACCCAAGTTGCTGGGTCAGTCACAAGTTTAGTCTAGATTTTAATCCATAAACTAGAGTTCACTTAAAACAGCATAGCAAGAAAACAGAAGTGACTCTTGGTACAGATACACAAATATTACTAGAACACCTTCCTAAAAACTCTGCCCCAAGGCATCAGGTATCCTGGTCTTGGAGTTATTTCACATGAGGAATGTTCCATGCCCACACACCGTCTGCCCTCTTTGTTCCTGTGTCCTAGGGTGGAGATTTAAGGAGGCTCTGATATTTACCCTTAACTCTTCAGTCTAGGCAGAGAGGTGTGAGAGGAGCTTAAAACCTGTGGGTAGGTGCCCAGTGCAGACAGAGCATTGACCACTGCCCAGGACTGGGCAGTGTCATTGTGCCCAAAACTCCCCCCACTCTGCAGCCACTAAGGGACCTTGGCCCTCTGCCCTGGCCCTGCCATGTGGGCTCTGCCTGGACTCCTTCCTGTAAGTCTTATTGTACAATTAATGACGTGCAGCCATCCTAAATTGAAAATGTATTTAATCATTCAATCTACTGGGAGTCTCATTTTATTGATTTTTTAATAAAAATTAAAAAAAAATGCTTAAAAAATTCAGACCCACTGCAGAGTTCCTGTAAATCCCAAACCCCTCTTTCTCTGTTTTAACATCCTACATTAGTTTGCACATTCATTGCCATTGGCAAATCTGTGTTGTTGATATGCTATTACTGAAGAAAGTGTCTATTTTATGCAGATTTCTTTAGGTTTTTAGCAAATGCCTCTTTCTGTTCCAGGATAGCTCCTTACATTTAGCTGTCCAGTCTCCTCTTGGCTATCACTGGTTTTCAGACTTCCCTGGCTTAGGAAGACCTTGACAATTTTGGAGATTACTAGTAAAGATCATTTTATAAACAGTCCCTGAATTTGGATTTTCTGGTGTTCTACTTAGTTTGAAAGAAGATCTCGTCGCATCACATAAAGAATGCACACTGCTGACATAGCTGGTCCCAGCTGATGTTGACCTTGACCATCTGGCTGAGGGAGTGTCATTAGATTTCTCCACCCAAAGTTCCCCTTTTTCCTCCTTTCCTGTACTAGGACTTGGGAAGCAAGTGGCCATGAGAGGGGAGCCAGGCTCCTCTCCCTGAGGGCGGAGTATCTGCGTCAATTATTTTGAATTTTTCCTCAAGGGATATTTTTCTCCATTTATTTATTTAACCATGTACTGATTAATCCCAGTGTGACACCTGGAATTCACTTTCTAATTTGACCTGTTATTCAGTGTGCTGCTCCTGCCGTCCGCCGTTGGCCGCTGGAAGCTCTTCCAGTTGACTTCTGTGTCCTATTTATCCTATTATTGGGTCTTGTTTTTATGTTGTTTCTTCTTTTTACACTTAAAAAAAATTTCTAGTGCTACAGTGGCATCATCTTGTTAAATTACTGCCCCAGTCTTAGAATGAGGAACTCTGATTCTTCTAATTGGAGAATGGTATTAGAACCTAAGATTGGGTATTGAATTTCCGCACTGCTGCAGGGGTGTCAGTGCTCCTAGGTCCACTCAGCTGGCAGAGAAAGGTAATATATGTGTGTATACTAACCTTTGTGTTTACTTTTATCTGTACATGTGCATAGGTAACCTCCAATATATATATTAAGCTAATCAGGAGTTTATTTGCTGACTTCAACTCTAATCTATTGCCATATGGATTATTCTTGCTCTCTTCCCTTGCTGATATCAAACCTCCCCACACTGAGAAACTAGACACCTACCATTCTCCAACCATTTATTTGAGTATTCAGCTCTTATACACATATATAGAAGTATCAGAGTCGCTAATATCTACCCCAGGAGAAAAAAAAGTTATCAGAGAATAGAACTTATACACAGTTTTTTGTCCTTTAGTTTTGCAAAGCAAGGAGACCATAGCACCACATAGGAATCTTAGCAAACTCTTACAGACTGAAAGCAAAAGTCCACCCATTTCCAAATTTATACTTATTCAATTTTATTTTAAAAACCCATAAAATGTTTATTTATACACTACCAAATGTAGGCATTCACAAATACCTTTGTGTTGTTTTTTAGGGTGTGTTTTTGAAAATATTTTTTTTTTAAAAAGTATGTGACTGATTTATTAACTGATTTAAATCTCAAGAAACACCATCATGTAAGCTGAGATATCCTCACATCCTGTTGCAGGAACATGAGGACCAACGGAGTGAAGGAGCACCCAAACACCGTGTTTATAAGAGGAAAGGCTTTATTCACCAGCCGGGAGCTTACGGCACAGAAGAATTCCAAATGGCTGCACTCCTTGACTGGCTTGGTCTTTCCCTTTTTATCTCCAGTCAAAAAGTTCCACCCCATAGGTACCTTTTTCATTGGCCAGTTTGAATTAAGCGGAAGATGCTATTTCAGCCCCCACAGAACTACAGGATTTCACAGAAGTGGAAATTTCCAAATTCCAGGAAGTTAAGTTTAGAAATTCCCAAGAGCTGAGTCACCATGGAGAGGACCCTGCAGGTGTATCCTTGTGGTCTCCTTGAGAAGCCCTGTGCTCCTAGACTCCCCCTTCTCAGGTATCCTCTCTCAGTAGTACCTCATGAAGGGTGGGGGATGCAGCTTCACAAACATGAAGTTCAGCAGAGCTCACAGAACTGCATAGACTTTGAGTCAGTGCTGTCACCTTCTAGGAATATGCCTGTAGGCATGTAACTCATCTGTCAGAGACTCAGTTTCCTCAGCCATAAAAGAGGGTTAATTGAGAGGATTAAATAAATATCCCTGTGTCTTAGTGTACAAGGGTTGGTATAACAGAATACCATGGGCTAGGGAACTTATGTCCAATAATATGTTTATTTATCACTTCTCTGGAAGCTGGAAAGTTCAAGACCAAGGTGCCAGCAGACTCATGTTTGTTGAGGCCCACATTCTCATAGATGGTGCCTTTTGGCTATGGTAAAAACAGTCAAAGAAACTCCCTCTGGGCTTCTTTTTAAAAAGCACTAATCCCCTTTATGAGGGCTCCATCCTCATGACCTAATCACCTCAGAAAGACCCCACCTCTTAATATCACAGCCCTAGGGGTCAGGTTTCAACAGAGAATTGTAGGGGGAGGAGGGTTGAGCACAAGTCTTCACACGGGAGCACCAGGTAAGACTCTTACCATAGACAATAACTGGCACACTCAACAAATACCGTTTTCAGGGGGGTTTTCTTTGCTAATTCTTTCTTTTGTTGTGTCTAGTTTTTTAATTGAGGTCAACTCATTGCCAGGACAAGCAGCCCAACTAATGTATCCCAGGCTGCAGTGAAATCTCACTCTTGAATAATTTTGGATTGAGTCTTTCTTTCCAAGCCTCCCAAAGTGCTAGCAGTTTATTTTCTACAAAAGAAAGGTTTGGTTTTGAACTGGCACAGGAATCCAAGCTGAAATCCTCACTGCACACAGGAGGGATGTTGCCTACGGAGAGCTCATGCTTTAAATCGGCACACTGCAAGCTAGCACCCCATTTAACAAACGGAGCAGAAAGCCTGTTCTGAGCTGCAGGGCCGGTGCCTGCTCATAGAGCCGCCTGAACTTCTAGCAGCTGGAGCAGAACCGGCTTCAGTTAAACAGATCTCAAAAATATCAACCCCCAAAGCGCCCACAAGTAGATTTGCTTATCAAAGTCACCCACCACTCAAAGACTTAATTTATTTTTCTAACCCAGTAAAACAATGGCTCTTTTATACAGTTTCTGAATAGTGTAAGCCTAATAAAGGCAAGTGAAATCCTGCCATCAAGTGTGACAGAGAACACGGGCTTTAAGTGTTCGAGCAGAAATGATCCCTGTTTCACAATATCACGGGACAGTGGACAGAAAGATGAATTGCCAGCACTGCACCTGGAATGGAGGCCGGTAATCCTAGCCTCTAACACAGAAGCAGGAGCCTAGAAAAAAGAGAAAGATCTCTCCATTGTTGCCGCAGTGAGATTCCTGACAATATTGGGATATTGTCCATTTGGCACGTGAGCTCAGCTCTTGCCTGAGCACTCACACACGGAGGCTCCACACTAATTTTTTTCCATGTTGAAGCCAACTTTGCAACAATACCCATATTGTTTCTTTACACGTGAAATCACTCTCTGGTATCAATAGGCTGAACTTGATATATGCTGTGTGAGGTTCCGATGACACTCATGTCCCTATGAATACCAGGTCTGCAGGATGTGATTTTATAAAAGACAAATGAGCTAGGAAATCAGAGCAGCCTGTGCCAGGGCCGTCCTCGTGGAAAGCACCTGGACACCGGCAAGTCCTTGTACCTGCCTTCTCTTCCCCTGATACTCATTCTTTGACTGCTGGCATTTCTGCCCTGAGGTTCAGTCTGGAAATCAGAATCTGATTAGTCGTCTGGTTGAGATTTTCTGCAGAATGCACATCTCAAGCACAGACTCTGGTTTCTGCACTTTCCCCGTCCTCTGCCATGAACCCATTAATTCTCAGAATCAGCAGGTTCCCTCTGGTTATGGAGCTGAGACCTGTTTTCCCCTCCTCGCTTTTTTGGCTCACTTCTCCTTTGCCAGACCGGGTGCTCCTCTTCCCTGTCTAACATGAAGCCTCTTCCCTGTGACCCCTCATCTCACCTGGCTTCCACGGGAGACGTGTTAATATTGTGCCTTCACTTCAGCAATATTAAAGGCACCTAATCAAACCACTGCAATATTGCAAAGAAGTAAATATGAAATTAGGGAACTCACTCCTAAGCATTCTTACATGCAGTTCAGTTGCTTTTCGTTTAAAGGCAAAAGTCCACTTATTTCTAAATTTATATTTATAAATTTATTTTTATTTCAAATTGATGTGAGAGTACAAATTTTTAGGTTACATTGTTATCACTTACAAGGTAAAATTCATGTTGTAGAAGACCCCTTCATCCAGGGAGTGTGCTAAACACCCTCACTTATATTTATAAAATTTTATAAAGAAAAATAATGCCATAAAGTATTTTATTTATACAATTCTCAAATGTAGTCATCTAGAAATATCTTTGTTTTGTTTTTGGTGTATGTGTTAAAACATTTTTAAAGATAACACATATGTGACTGATTCATCTAACAATTTAAATAGTCAAGAAATGCTACCACCCAGGGACACATACCATCACATCCTACCATATAACATGATAGTGCAGCTTTAAAGATGTAAGAGGAGCTACCAGAAAGTGCATGGACTTTGAAGTCAGCTCTGTCACCTTTTCGGAATGTGACTTTGAGCGTGCAACTTGATCTGTCAGAGACCCAATTTCTTTCTATAAAAGAGGGTTTATTGCAACACACAGCCCTGTGTCTCAGTCCATTCAGGCTGCTGTAACAAAATACCATGCACTAGGGAGCTTATAACCAACAAATATTGATTTCTGGGACCTGGGAAGTTCAAGGCCAAGGTGCAAGCACTCTGGGTGTCTGGTGAGGGCTGACATCCTCATAGATGGAACTTCTTGAGAAAGTGTTCTCATGAGGTGGCTATAGGAAAGGAAGTTTGGAACAGTCAAACAGTTAAGTGATTTGCTAAGATCACATAGCTAAAAAGCCCTTTCCCATTTTCTGTTGGGGGAAGGTAGAGGAGAGTGCCATTGTGGTGACGTAGCTCATACCAACCTCCAACTCCAGGGCTCCAGCAATCTTCTTGCTTCAGCCTTGCAAGTAGCTGAGACTATAAGTGTGTATCACCTTGCCCAGCTAATTTTTATTTTTTATTTTTATTTTTTTTAGTAGAAATGATGTCTCATTCTTCCTCAGGCTGATCACAAACTCCTGAGCTCAACCAATCCAGCAGCCTTGGTCTCCCAGGTGTGAGCCGCCACGCCAGACCCTGCACTCTTTTCTACTCCTATAACACTAAATTTTAACGATAAACTACTTCTAAAAGTAGAAAAAAATCTCTTTGGTCATAAAATGTTTTGAATTACTTATTGATAGGGTTTTTATCTGAAAGTTAGCCATCTGGTTATAGATAATTTTATTGTATACTGTTGTGCCCAGATCACGAAGTCCCCAAAGACCACCAGGGAGCCGATTCCAATGCAAAAGCAAAAGAGCCTTTTTATTGCAAGCTCGAGCTTGGGCTCCCCAGGACTCTGCTACAATAGATCCGGCCAGGAGCCCTGAGCTCTGTAACAGGGGTATTTTATAGTGTAGTACAGCAAAGTGGGTGTATGCAGTTTAAACAAAGGGATTGCTTCTGGATTGGCTGCCACTGGTTCTGCCCTATGGCCCACTCCAGAAGGCAGTTTCTGATTGGAGGTCGATGACTCAAGGTGGAAAACCGGCGACTCACAGTGACTCATCAGTTTTGAACAAAATGGCTGACAAAATGGCTGAACCCTTAAAATGGCATCGGTCTGGTTCTCTCGATACTATTTTTTATAAATTTACATTCAACTTATGACAATAGATACCTCATGACTTCATAAAAAATGTTGACATAGGTTGGCTACATTTCTGTCAGGAACATACTATTTTCATTTAATATAATGTAAGTAAGAACTAATATTTAAAGAGCACTTACTGAATGAATGCCCTGGAATGGCACTGTGCCAGGACTGTCCTCCTCATTTTCATAAGAAATCCTGAAGTTCAGAGAAGCCAAATAATATTTGTAGAGTCACACAGCATCAGAGCTGAAACAGCAGCATAGAGCTGTCTCTATCCCAGTCTAATGTGCATCCTGCCTTATCAGTATTCTTAATGGTGGTGGTATAATTCTAATTTGCTAATTTAAAAGTTTCTTCCCTAGGCCAGATGCCAGAGAGAAATCAGCCTTGGCCAGCCTAAGTGTTTAATGAAAATGAGAAGTTAAGTTGATACCGTCAGAAGTCAAGGGCATTATCTATCATTCTGAATGTTTTTGGAAGAGCTTATAGGTAAAAAGCAAATTTTTTAAAAACCAGAAATATCTCATAATCGTGTCTTTATCCTGAAGACGCTGTCACTGTTCTTTGGTCTTTCCTCCTTAATTAATGCGACCTGCTACTACAAACGCTTCATGCATCTTTGAAACACCCATCAAGGCGGCCCTCTCTTGAGCACTGTGCTCATACGTCATCAGCCAGTGACAGGGCGGAGCTGTAAATAAATCTGTCATTTTATCACTTCTAGGAGTTCAGACAGAGGCATTCCTCCTTATGGGAAATGCATCAAACATTAAAATCATCATTTCCAATATACTTCCTAAGCCACACTCCCTCTTCTTCTATGGGGGAGGATCTTTGAAGCCACATGCCACCCGAAAAGAATTCAGAATGTGGATGCATGAAACATGCAGGGTGTGAATCGCTGGTCAAATTCATGAGACAGCTAGACAGCTGGTTTCACAGGAAGGGCACCAAACATGCCCACGTCTGAGGGACGGCCATGTTGAACCGAAAATTCTCAGTCCCAGCATCTCAAAGGACTCGCGTGGCACCTACAGCTCAGTTCTCCATGGGGCTCGGCTCCCAGAAGGGGCTCACTGCTTTCTCGGCCTGAAGTATGGAAGTCTCGGTTCCATGGTATTTCCATTCCCAATTCTCTAAAAGGCTTTATTGCTGCCTGGCCAATTCCCCTGGAGCTTCCTGTGTCCATCATCACTGGATCACTCAGCTCATCCTAGTGAGATGAACCAACCACATGTTTCTGTTTCGTTCTTGTTTTTGCATTCTTGAAGCTCAGCACAAGAAGACTAGTAAACGGGTGTTGAATAAGTACTTGCCACTGAGAAATAAATTCTCCACAGTGGTAGGAAAATAGAGAACAATAGTCAGACAACTAACCATTAAACTATGAAACAGTTAGTGCTGAGAGTCTCAAAGACAAAATCACAGCACCACCACTAATGGTCTAATCAGCTAATTGTACTGAGCAGTTTTATCAGGTTCATGCAGACAGAGAAGGCTGCTTACTGGGGTCAGTTTTCCCACTTATACACAAAGCCTCACATTTCTGACTTATGTGTATCCACATTCTATCCCATATACTCAGGAAAATATTATTAATTCCCTGCATTGAACTTGTCATCATGAAAGATGTGACTTGGCTTAGCACACATTTCCTCATAGTGCAAATGAATCTCTAAAATAAAACAAAGGAGCTGTTTTCATAAGGAAGTTGCGGCTGGTATCTTCTCAGATGTTTAGGATAAAATTACTCCTGTGACTTCACCCTGTCTGCGACCTGACCAAATGACAGCTCCCCTCTTCATTAGCAAGCAAAGTCTCTGTGGGTAGCACCCTTGGTCCTGGGAGGAGGGAGGATGCATAATTTTTTATTCAAACTACATGACAGGTAATGTGTTAAGTATTTCAAACGTAGCTTAGCTTATATTTAAAACAGTGCACATGTAGTATAGTTTCTGATTTATATTCACAGGAATTTTGCAATATGGTTGTGATTCCCGTCTTACATCAAACAAGTGTCAAAAACCAACAACAGCTACTCCAAGGTAATCATGTTGACGAAGATTGTAACAAATTGTGATTGATTTCAAAATCTGTGTTCTTCCTGCCATTACTGTCACCTTATAAATTGTATAACAGGGAAGATTCAGTTCCCAGTGGGAAGAGATGGATGAATATCTGAGCTGCTGCTCTCCTTGACCAGGAGTCCCATGGGGAAGGGAAAGCTCAGGCTGTCACATTTGAGTACAGGATGGACAGTCTGTTCCCTTAAATCCAGAGGACATATGGATTACCCATGTGATATGCATTATTCCATCCACACACACTTTGGAATTATTCAATTAGAAAGAAACACTTTGAATGAATGAATGTCACCTCTGGGTCCCTCCTGGGTAACTGTCCACAGCATCTTTCTGCCCACAGACACGCCCTTGGGCTTCTCCATCACCTCCTGTTGATTTTTGGCAGACATTTTATATTTTGGGGTTTTTTAAAACACTATACATCATATCATGTTCAAATATATTTACACATATCTTTACAATACATACTCACATACACATAACTGATATTCAGAGGGGCTGTTTAGCACTTGTTAAGAAAGGAAAATACTGTATTAAAATTGTAATACTCGATGTATACCAATAACAAAAGATGGCTACAAGTCACTCAGAGCACCTCTTGTAATTGCAAGTGTGGCTTGAGTATTTTAATTTTGATACAGGTTTTTATTTTTTGTTTGTTTTTCTTTCTTAAGGTGTGCACACATTTTGGGGCATCCTCTGTATGTCCGTAAAACTATTGGCAAAAATACAATCATTGAAACTGCTTCCCTTTTGCAAACTTGTATAAATCCATAGAAACTTTATAATGAGTTTATATCCAGGCCAGTCCTAGTAAATTGTCCCTCCCAGGGACCGCGAGGAGATTGCCAGGTTCAGCATTGTAAACACTCTCGGCTTGGCCAATTTCAAATGAGCCAAGTTTTAACACCTGCCTCCCCAAATTCCAGCGCACGGACCAGCTAGCCCTGAGCCCTGAGCCCGCGGAGCCGGTGCGTCCCCCAGGAACGTCCTCACAGACCAGCAGACTTTTGCGCCGTGAGCTCGGGAACCAGGCTGACCGTCCCTCCCTTTTGTACTTACAGTCACTCTGCAAGGTAAAGAATAAAGATGTTTTCATCTTTATTTTGAAGATTAGGAGGGGAAAGCATTGCAAAAAATCTGAAGACAAAATCCACACAAAATGTGAAAAGTAATTGAATACGAGCTTGGGGTTCGAATTGCGGGTGGTGGATGGAGGAAGACGCACGGCAGGAACGCTGGGGTTCGGGGTGCAGCAGCGTGGGAGAAAGAGGGGGGCATTGCTCCCCATCTTTACAGAGCTGCTAGACCCCTCCCAAGAGAGCTGGCACTGGGGACAGCTGCAGGGCCGGGCTGGGGGACGCAGAGCAGAGCAGCGGCAGCCCTGCCTCTCAGATTCCCTGCGCCCCGGACCAGTCTCCTTCCCAGGCCAGACTCACCTGCTGCAAAGGTACAGACTTTTTATAAGTCTCCTCCCAGCTCCACTTTCCCTGGGACAAATAATCCAATTCCCCTGTGTCCCCCTGACCCCCAGGGGTCCATTTTCTCTGCTTCATCACTCTGTGCTCCTGTTTGAGTCCTGTTTGTCTGAGGTTCTGGGGTAAGGGTTCACGATCCAGTCCTGAAAGGGAGAGGAAGCGGGAAGGTCAAGGCCGCAGAGGAGGGTGAAGGGCTCTGTCTTGCTGGGCTGGCCAGCCCGGTGCCCCTGAGTGTCCCAGCCCCGTGTGCCCTGAGCCTCCACCTTCTGCCCCAGGAGCCTGCACGTCAGAACAGGGGGAGCCTGGACACGACCACGCTCCTCTGCTCCTAGACACGGGGAGACTAGGGTTCCAACAGCTCCCTTAATATCAAGCAGAGAGTTCACAGATGAGTTAAAGCCGAGATGTCCTGACAAGTCCATGGTCCGGGGCTCCCAAGGTGCGCTCTGCAGAGTAGTGAATTGCAGCCCTGCCTGGCCTGAGAAGATACTGAAGCAAATATAGAATATTTTGACTATGGGCAGGCTCACCTAAAGCCCTAGTCAACACGCCTCCACCTGTCCCCAACAGCCACCAGCGAGTCATTGCCCTCCACGTGCACTTGTTCTGGGGGAGGAGCGCTGAAGACCTTTGTCCCCCTGCACGACTTTGTAAGGACAGGTGGCAGTGAGAAGAAAACCAGACTTTTCCAATTCGTTTTCACAGTGTTTATGATAGAAATCCCAAACCCTCTAGAACAGTGTTTTTCAACCTTTTCTATTTTACCGCACATTTGAACTGAAAGAACCAGACCAGGCCATCTTAGGAGTTAAGTTTTGTTCCCCCCACCCCAACCCATTTAGTTTCACCTTCCAGGCAAGACCAGGCATCATGAGACAACTGCCCACCAATCAGGGACCCTTCCCCCCAACACCTAACCAATCTAGAAGGCCCCCTTTGTTTCAAGCTGTGCATGCCCACCCGCTGCACGGGACCATAAAAAACCCTCTGCTCCAGAGCTCAGGGCTCCTGGCACGGATCCATTGTGGCAGAGACCCCAGGAGTCCAAGTTCGAACTTGCAACAAAACTGCTTTTTGCTTTTGCATTCGACTGGGCTCCTTGGTGGTCTTCCTGGGGGATTTCAGGATCTGGACACAACAGAACCTATGGTTAAATTTCCATGGCACACTTAAATTATTTGACACAAAAAAGGCTAAAGGAAAGAATATACCTACTGTGCTTTGAACTTCTTTTGAAAATAAATTAATTATTGATCTTTAAAAAATGTCGTGGCATAAGATCCTCTGAGGGTGCATAGGTTGGAAATCACTGCCTCTAGAAGTAACTTAACTACAGCAGTGTACCTAGGGGGTGAGAGCTACCTGACAGGCACAGGGGAGCTGGGCCGCCCACGTCAGGTAGAGTTACACCTGCAACAGATGTGGCTTTGTTCTTCCTCTCTACGGCCACCTGGCGATGGAGACTGCTAATGCGTTTCAATGGAGCAAGTCCAGGGGTGACACAGAGAGGGGCCATGTTCAGCAGCACTCATGCTCTGCCATCTCAGGGCAGCTACTTAACCTTTCTGAGCATTATTCCTCTATTTGTAGAACAAGGGACACCTGCTCTTCCTACCTCTTCCTATCTCAGCTAACACCATGAAAAAGATTTCAAAAGTTTACAATAGGATATAAGGTAAGATTGGTTTATTACAATCAAGAATTCCCCCTTCTCTACAGACTGGGAAATGCAAATCAGATGATTGAACATTGCCTTTGATCTAAAGAATCCCATTACATTTTCATATCAAGCGCCACCTTGAAATGATCTGAAAATAAAACCTATTTAAAAACTAAAAGTTTTATGAAGGTAAACTAAAGTAATAAATTCCTTGTTCAAATATAGGCCTTAAAAGGTTTTGTGTCTTTCAGATAAAATAACCTTTACCAATTTACTGGAAGGCAGTTCAAATGGGTGGTGGGTAGGCTCAGAGATTCCTGACAGGCAAATTGCTAACCTGTGGTACACTCCTTACTCTGCTAAAAGCAAAGAATCCCTGAAAGAACTTACATTGTCAGGTGGTATTAGTTTACTAGACCTAATCCTAGATCTTAGAAATTAGAAAGGCCTTGAATCTTGATCCTGATGTGTCAAAAAGAGGTCTAACTACTTTATAGCGAAACAGCGTACTTTCCATGTTGCCTGGGACACATATTCTTCAGTGCTTTGAAGTTTACCTCTGGAAAATGTTTTGAATTTTATCCCTGGAAAACCTCAAATAAGCAGAGAGCAGTGGCTGTTTGCTTTCAGGGATAATTTCATTTAATGTATTTCTTCATTCTATCTGGAATTCAAAAAACACTATGGATATGTAAGCACTATCATAAATCCAGTTAATTGAATTACCTACAGTGACTCTGAAAACCAGAAGAGGTATAAACTAATATAAATTATCTCTTTCTTTAACATCCATTGATTCATTCCCTCATTGAACAAACATTTATATAATAAGCATGTCATGTGAAGTAGCATGGAAGGTTCTAGAACTAGGGTAGCTTATGTGGATGGAAATAGCATTTGTGATTTCCCTCATATGGGCTTTATACCCCAATTAGATAAATGATGTAGATCACCCTATAAAGAGATATATAAAGATGGAAAAACTGATAATCTATTCTTAGACGAAGATATAAATAGATAAATTTCAGGTACAATGCAAAAAAAGTCACACACAAAAATATGAAATGAGCAGTGTGGAGTTTGGAAATTGGAGTTTGATATTTAACCAACATTCTATGCACTAAGTCAGTTCTTGGTTAACTCATTTCTGTCATCTTAATTTCCATCTTGGAAGATTCCCCAAGTTGTTTTTTAAATAAAGAAGATGTGTGATTTACATATAGATTTTTTGTCACTATGAAGAGAATATATAAATTATACAAGGGTCTGACAAGTACGTTTTCAACCTCATCCTAGAAAAGTGCTGCACACCTCCTTGCTGAATATTACTACAGTCACCTTCAAAGTCCTCCCCTTGAGAAACTATACACTGACTCCAGTGCCTAGTCCACCCATTAAAGAAATTTTCAAACTCTTTTTCTGGGATGGCCATCAAAGTTGTCATAGTATTATCCTTGGTGTCCTGAACATCATCAAAATATCTCCCTTACAATGTTTCTTTTATCTTCAGGTAAAAAGAGAAGTCATTAGAGGCCAGATCAGGTGAGTAGGATACAACCTCCCTCACGGATGGTGTAGTGAGAGCTGGTTCATTGCCCTGATGCAAGAGCCATGAGTTGTTGGCCAAGATTCTCCGTGAAGATATTTTCTGTTTCTCTATCAATGATCATGTGGTCTATATGCTTCACATAGTCAGCTGATGATTTTGGACACGTTGACACATTTTTGCAATGTTTTGGTCAGTTTTGATCATTACTGGCCACCCTGACTTCTCTTCATTAGTGATGCTTTCTCTCCCCTTGGAGAAGCATTTAATCTGTTCGTACACTGCCATTTTCTTCATTGCATTACCCCCATAAACTTGGACTAACACCTCCCTGATTTCACTTCCACTCTGTCAACTTTAACAAGAGATTTATGAATGTTTGTTTGTTGCTCTAATTCAAGCATGGACAGTGTCACAAAAAATACAACAATAATGAGCATCACTCAGCAAGGACACAATCTCAGCTGTAAGACACTGGTAGAACAAGGTCAGGAAACCTTAATGTTCTGCTTGTACAGTGCTGCCCACATAAGTGCATGGTGGCAAGATCTGAAACTCAACTGTCAGACCTCCCCTATAGTGTACTTTTATCTGTCTATGGATCTATCCATCATCTATTTTATTATTTGGCCAGGGGAAAGGAGCTTCTCTCTAACTTCTTATTCTTCCCATAGCCTGAACAGTAGAAGGGTCCACAGTGAGCAAATACTCATCCAACCCAGCAGGGTCAGCAGCTTCCTCCTGGTTTCTGCTGCAGGTGGTCAGTCAGGGTGGCCACCTCCATGCCAGTGGGCACGGGGCAGCTGGCTCTGCCTGGCCTTCCCGGGTCCTTGCATTGCTGCATGTACCTGGCTTTTTGCCCCAGTTTCACCATCTTTTGCTGTGCGCCCTTTTCCCCTTGGCTCCGTGTTCTGCTGGATTCTGAGCACCCTCAGTGCACCCATGTCCCCTGAGCAGGACATGCGGGAAGAGCTGTCCCTGTACCCTACAGCAGCAAGCAGTGCTCACCCACCCAGCCACCCTGGAGGAAATGGTGCTTGGAACGTCACCTCTCAGTGACATGTCCTCTGCCTCTCCCACTTGCTGCTGAGGCAGCAAGGCTCATGGCCAGGAGACAGAAATATGGGCAGAAGTGAAACAATCTGCTATGCTAGGTATAGGCCCCTGAATTCTGGCTCCTCCACAGTTGATTTTAATATAGTAAAGGAAAATATGTTTTGAAAAATGCTTTCTCTTCCAAAATTCTGGCTTTTAACCTTGTCATTTTGCTGCAAATGCTAACAACTCTGTCTGTCAGTTGAAGCTAACACAGAGCTTGTCTTAGCTGCTGGCTACCCTTTCTTCAAACTCTGAAACCTGTTAATGCAAGAGGTTGATGATCTCCTGTGGCAATGCAATTTGCTACATATAAAAATGTATCTGAAATGGCTTTAAAAATATTAGCCTTAGAGCATTTACAACGATACTTCAAGGCAGCCTTTGCCATCCTGGTACACATGATAAGACTTACTATTGGTGTACCCCTAAGTCCAGGCAGCTAACCTGGGGAACGGATGGTCTAGGTCTCAAACTTTGGTGTACCCGAGGCAAACATTTCTTTCTCTTTTTTTTATTCTCCACTACATCAAGCTTCCGAGAGACAGTGGTGAGGCTGAGCCTATGCAGAATAGGTTAAGAGAACAGCCGAGGATTCTGACTCTTTTCCACTGAAGGCGCCCCTCCCAATGGGTCCCTTCCTGTGCTGCAAAGACTGGCCCAAATCGGACCAATACTGCCTCCTCTTTTAGAGAACACCAGGAGGTGACATTCCCAGCCTCTGTTACTGTCACATGGGAGCCACGTGATGGATTGGAAGACAATGGAAGGAAGGTAAACAGTAACTACTTCAAGTTTTGACCACAAAAAAGTCCTGTGAGATGGGTTCTTCTCTCTCCCATCCTCAACTGAATCCACTGAAAGGCTCTAAGGACCTAGATTCAGGGTCCACAGGATGGAAGGAGCCAGAACCTCTGACTCCACTGTGCTGTGACTAGCAGACTCCCCCACTGTGCACCGCCCCTGGAGCTTCTCTCGGGAGGCCGAACACAACTCCACAGATCTCGGAGGTTTCCTCCTTCAGTGTCCGCTTGGCCATCCCCATAATATCAAGGCCACAATAGTAATAGCTCCTAGTTCCTGAGCCTTTCTTCTATCAGCCCTTTCTAAATTATTTACAAGTACTAATTTATCTAACCTTTGGGAAAACCCTACTATTTTCCCCATTTACAGATGAGAAAGCTGGGTCCAGAGAAGTGAAGTAACTTGCCTGAGGTCATTACAGTTAACATGGGACAGAGCAAGGCTGTGAACAGGGCTGTCCGTCCCCAGCACCCTGGCCGTGGGTTGCTGTACTGCAGGCCTCTCAGTGCAGGGGGCCCGAGCATCAGCAATGGTTGCAGAATAAGCCATCCTCGGGTCTAGCAGCTAGCCCTTATTAATCTTACTTTTCCCACTTTGCAATAAGTAGTGGTATTAAAGTTCATGAATTGCAGACTGCAGAAGGTTCTGGCAACACCCAGACAGGGTGTCTGGTGCTTTATTCTCTGATCAGGCCCAAAGAGGTAAAAACGCACCTCGTAACTGGACAACATACTGAGGGCAATTAATGAAAGGCAGTGATTAAATTCCAGAAACATATGGAGGCTTTTTTACAAGAATATGCAGCAGAGGTGAATGAGGAGAAGATGGGCCCAGATGGGGGTTGTCAGGAAACCCCTGGAAACAGGTGCGCTCAGGGCGTTTCTCATCACAGGCTCCCATTTGCTGCAGTGTCTGTAGCCCACAAGTGGAGGCTGCACAAAGGCACCCCAAGTCTCTCTACACAGTTATTATTTTGTCAAAAAAAGAAACTATTGATTATTTAAAATGATGTGGCATTATTCGCTGATACACCGTTCTCTGTCAATGACCCCCAGAAGACATGATTTGGGCTTTCAGTTCTTTGAATTCCCTTCCTGCCGCCACCTGCCATCCAGAGGGCCATCTCTGCCCACAAGCCCTGTGGACATAAACCATCTAGAGGTCTGTTCCTCAGAGCAGGAAAAGCCTGAACTTACGCTTTTCCTGAGGTTTAAGTTGTTGGTCCTTTCTTCCTTTTTAATATCCCGCAAAATTCTCTGCTGTTGCTTCAACACAAATAAGAAACAACTGTATTTCAAAAAATAGTTTGGTTAAAATAACTGTGAAGTACAAATTAAAAGCGTAATACACACAGGTAATATTCTATGCTTATGAAGGTGTTGAATCATTTTAAGACAGATGTGACCAACGCCAAGAACTTGTGCTGAAATCAGCACACATGTGCCCTGTGGGACCCAATGCCTGGCGCAGTAAGCAGTAAGACAACCCAAATAAAAATCCTTGTATAGGGAGATGGTCACAGAGCCACTTATCAATAGTATATATTTTTAATGGAGATGACCTTGAGGTTCAAATATAAAAGAACAACGAAAATATCCTATGCAGTAACAACTTGGTGGGGAAAAAAGCCATCATTACATCATTACAAATTACGCAGGCAGACAGGAGGTCAGGGAAGAGAACAGGCTATTTTCAAGAAACATGTCTACGTCAGGCTGTAACTATATATTGTACCCCCATCAGCAATAGTTTGTTATAATTTTACAGAAAGTCAAAATTTTCAGAAACTAACAAAAATCTCCTCATTAGATGCTGAGTAGAGATTCAACACCAAGTTACAATGTCTATTGGCCTAAATTCATCAGTTCTTCTTCAGAGCACTTTTAATTTTCTCCATAGTAATTACAGTATGTTGTTGGTACTTTTTTAATTCTCTTTATATATTATTTTCTATTACAGAAAAAGCAAGAATGCAAAAGAGACAGAAAGCCCGAGTGAGGAATTGATGAATGAAAACCTACTGGCCCCTGACTAAGCTCAGGTCACCGGGATGGTCAATGTTGTCTCTCTGGAGAACAGTCTGACCACGAGGCCAGTGCTTGGGAGGACCCAGCTCACAGGAGAGCACAGCACACGTGGCCAGATACTCCTAGAATATTTCTCTTTCATGAACTCTCACATCTGTTAATTTTAGTTAATTTTAAAACAGACCCAGGTGACAAGTGTTTCAAGGTGGAAGGGATTTTAAGGAGATTGGTCAAAGATAGGAAAGACAGTGAAAGAGCAAGGCCCGATCTGCTCTGGCCCTGTAACCAACACCAGAGCTCAAGGGCCTTCCCTGGCCTGTGGCCATCTGCCCTTCCTTTCCCAACTCTGTGTGGTCACCACCTTGGGTGGAGCCCGACCCTCTCCTCTGTATCTCCCAAGGCAGGGGCTGGGGACAGTCCCAGCCAACTAGGAAGCTTTATCCCAAGGGAAGGGGCCCCAGTCTCCTCCTGAGGCCACAAGCAGAAGGGGAGGTGGCATGTGGCTTCTTAGCAGCAGCTGGTGCAGACAGGCTCGTCCTCCCCAGAGCTGAGTGAGTGCTGCCTCACGGTGGGGTGTGGACATCTGCACACGTGCAGACAGTGGCTTCAGTTCTACAAATTACTGCACATTAAAGAAGTTTGTCCCCCAGTATTTAAGGAATTGAATTTCCACAGTTCTTTAAAACATCCTGTTGGCTGTTAGGAGGAGAGGTGTATATAAATGTATAATTAATGTAAAGCAAAAAAGAATGGAAACATGTTAAGCCGTGAATCTTAACTGCACCACTACCGCCACCAGCCACATTCCCACTTACCTTCAGTAACATTCCATGACCGAGGCTCGTAACAGAGGAAAACCCGCAGGACAGGAGGTCTGCCACATGCACCTCACGTCCACTGGAACTGAGGGAGGACAGCAGGGTCTGAGTGTCTTACTCTGCATCAGGCACTTAGTGTATTTAATCATTTGATTCTTCCAAAATGCATTTTTTTATACAAATATTGCAAAGAACATCACGAGTGTCTTCTCGTGGTACCTGTTTTCCAGGCACTATGCGAGTATCTCTACATGATCTCAACCCCTCGAGGCTGGTACAGCCTCGATTTTTAGAAAGTGTTTCCTCAGGAGCCAGTCCAAAGGGCAACTCAGCCCTACTCCCTCAACCCCCAGTGTGACTGACGTACACACACAACACACAGACTCTTACATACACACTGATTGTGTTTTATTTACTGCTATCCCTCTACCTCTTAGAACAGAGGTTAGGATAGAAATGACCTCATTTATTCATATGAGAAGAAATGGCATCATTATATTCATTCTACACAGGAAGAAGCTTGGACTCTATGGAGCCAAACAGGTTTCCCAGTATCAGAGAAATGGAAAGAAAAGTGATCTGGTTAAGAGCCCAGGCTTCATTACCTACAGCTGTGTGAGCACTGTGTGGCCAGTCAGGTTGCTAATTCCTGCTCAGCCCTTGTCTGTGTAATACAGGCCACTTGGCTCATGCAACTAATATCTACTTATGGCATGGTAAGTACTGCCTCACTACACAGGGACACAAAAACAGAAAGGTCTTCTGCCTTAGAAAAATTTTTAATTTAACAGCAGGAGACACATAGAATGAAATATCTACAGCACAATGAGAGAAGTAAGATTACGTCAGCTGAAACACGCCATGTGCAAGCACGGGGGTGTGGAAGGCAAGATCGGTGTGGGCATCGCTAAGGGATGCTATGGAGAGAGAGATAAAGACCTGGCGTGATTTTTACATGTTTAATCAAACATGGAAAATACATGTGACAGATCATCATTTGATTTTCCAATTCGCTAATTTGCATCATGTTGCCTAAATTCCAAAATTGTCCCTCTATCTAAATTGCAAAATGTGAGACTTCATTTAGATTTGGTAATGAAATAATGCCAAACTTCAAAATAATTTGCCAAAAAATTCAGATTCCCTAAGTTTTAGTCTTTGACTTATGGTTCCACATTGTTCTGTTTTTCCCAAACGATTTGGGAATTAGTTGCATATACCACTTTCACCTTGAATTCAAATGTCCCTGCTCTGGGGAACTAAAATCCCCACTTTTCCATTGCCACAGGTCAGTATATTTTTGCCTATACATTTTTTCTTTTCTTTTTTCTTTTTTTTTTTTTTTGAGACAGAGTCTCATTTGGTTGCCTTCAGTAGAGTGCCAGGGTGTCTTAGCTCACAGCAACCTCAAACTCTTGGGCTCATGTGATTCTCTTGCCTCAGCGCCCGCCAAACACCTGGCTATTTTTAGAGGCAGGGTCTCGCTCTTGCTCAGGCTGGTCTAGAACCCGTGAGCTCAGACAATCCACCCTCATCTGCCTCCCAGAGTGCTAGGATTACAGGTGTGACCCACTGTGCCCAGCCTACCTATACATTTATTTTAAGACTTTTAGAGAAACTATGTTCTAGCTGTTTCTTGTGTAGACAGAGCATATCATTCACTGTTGTTTTATGATTTAATATTTTCTCATTATAGGTGAGTCCAGCCCATTCACTTTTATTCATATGACTGGTATATTTGGCACCTTCTTTGACGTGTAATTTATGTTATAAAACCTGTATACTACGTTACATTCATTGAGATTTTTTCTTCTGTGTTGTTGTTAGTATTTAAAAGCGATTCTGGATTTTAAGAAGGTATTTTTTGCTTTCGTAGTTACCTTTGCTGTATAATTTTTGAAATGCCCTTAATCACCTTTTCTCCTGCACAACTACTTCATCATCTGCTCCACATTAAACACCGTCCTCTCACTGCTAACTAGGAAGTCTGCGTAGTCAATGAGGAGACCTCACTTCTTCCTTTCTCTTTCCCCTCCCTCGTTTTGAGTTGCATCATTTCTGCTTTGCCGAGACATACAGTGTTTGTGTGCTGTTCTTCCAGCCACGGAGTCATTTTGCTGGTTTTCCGAGTCACCTCTTGAATGAATAAAGCTCTTCTTTTCGTAGACTCCTAAGAAACATAATGTGTCTGCCATAGTTCCTGGGTTCTCGCGTAGTCAGAACCCTTCATCTATAACCTTAATACTTGAAGCACAGCTTGGTTGTGCATTTTATTTTTCTAAGTTTCTCAAAATTGCTGCTCCATTCTTATTTTCACACACGTGTAAAAGTACATATATATTCATACGCAGAAACATACAATGTTATGATGCATATGTACACATGCTGTTGCATAATAATGTTACGTTTTATATACTACTGTGTACAAATATATATGATCCTACACATATACATTCAGGTCTCTTTTTATTTCTGGGAAATCTTACTGGATTGTGGAGAAAACATGAATTCCATTGCATCCTCTTGATTCCATCTTTAATGCTGAATTTCATGTGCCCCTCTCTTCCTGACAGCTGTCCTGAAAGCCACGTCCTCTCTGGTCTTTCCTGTTTTTACTCTTTAACACATTGTCTTGATATTTACTGTTTTCTAATTTCTTTCAATATCCTCATTACATTTTTATCCAAATTTATTATTTGGGGGTGACCAAGAGAAGAGATAAAGGTTACCAATTATCTAGCTATAAAGTTGACCTTGAGCCAAAATCATCTGAGAACTATAAGTTTTGATTGGTAAAAGAAGGATCTTGAGAGAGAAAATGTGTATTCTTTAATTCTGGAGACTGAGTATTGGCTATTACAAGCCAAGCTTGAAAAACTCAGAGCACATTTTATCTAATAACTCAATGATTTAATTAAATGACTGATAATATAAGATAAATTTTCTCACTATCCGCAGTTTTCTTGCTTCTTCCTTCCTCCCTTCCTCCCTCCCTCAACTACTTCCCTTCTTCCTTCCTCCCTTCCTCACCGCCATCCCTTTTTCCTTCCTTCCTCCCCCCACCTCTTTCCTTTCTTCCTTCCTCCCTCCCTCACTTCCTTCCCTTCTTCCTCCCTTCCTCCCTCCCTCACTTCCTTCCTTTCTTCCTTCCTCCCTCCCTCATCTCCTTCTTTTCTTCCTCTTGTCCTCCCTCCCTCACCTCCTTCCCTACTTCCTCCCTTCCTCCCTCCCTCACCTCCTTCCCTTCTTCCTTCCTCCCCCCACGTCCTTCCTTTCTTCCTTCCTCCCTCCCTCACCTCCTTCTATTCTTCCTCTTGTCCTCCCTCCCTCACCTCCTTCCCTTCTTCCTCCCTTCCTCCCTCCCTCACCTCCTTCCCTTCTTTCTTCCTCCCCCTCATCTCTTTCCCTTCTTCCTCCCTCCCTCCCTCACCTCCTCCCCTTTTTCCTTCCTCCCCCCATGACCTTCCTTTCTTCCTTCCTCCCTTCCTCACCTCCTTCCCTTCTTTCTTCCTCCCCCCTCCTTCCTTACTTCCTTCATCCCTCCCTCACCTCCTTCGCTTCTTCCTCTTGTCCTCCCTCCTTCACCTCCTTCCCTTCTTCCTTCCTCCCCCTGTGTCCTTCTTTTCTTCCTTCCTCCCTCCCTCACTTCATTCCCTTTTTTCTTCCTCCCTCCCTCACCTCCATCGTTTATTCCTCTAGTCCTCCCTCCCTCACCGCCTTCCCTTCTTCCTTCCTTACTCCCTCCCTCACCTCCATC